>LLKJ01000449.1:0-16107 GCA_002242865.1 Clarireedia sp. CPB17
CGTTTGGTGAGTTGGTTCATTCGCCAATCTTCGACTCGTTCCTTGATATCTTTTTTTTAATTTATTTAATTTTTGGTTTTGGGATGTGAGATAACAAAGATCGTTCTTTTAATTCTATTTCGTCTTATCCGGTTGTAACCCTATGGTATGGGTATGGTAGGAATGTATGTTCGGCCTTTGCGCTAGGTATGGCATGTGTGGGAAAGAGTGGGGGCATGAGATAGATAGATATCTACTCGTACCCATGGAGGGACGGGGAGGGGTGGTGATCTTTGTGTTTCTGATTTTTTGGCTTCGGCACTTTATTTCCTTGGTTTCGTGGTGTGGATGGTGGGAAAACGGTGATCAGCATACCATATATCCCACTTATCATTACGCGCATCGCAATCAATCAATGCAATACGATATCATTCATTCATTCATTTGTTTCACATCGCCATGCATGGCAGTGCAGTGCGCATCTCCCGCTCCTAACTAAGTACTATGGTCCCGCTATAGATGTCTCAGTCTCAGCTCTTTGCCTATATACATGGCTGTGAGGTTGGTGGTTAGTGTGTACTTCGTATAAACGGGGTCTAGTGACTGCGTGTGCGTGTGGCTGGGGAGGTCAAGAGGAGATGGTCTATGACGAGTTATGTTCTAAAAGGAGGGCGTGGGTGTGGCGAATGATGGATAAGGAGGTTTGGTTGCATGTCTGGTGTGGAAAAGAGCGGGGATTGGATCGGGGAGGGAGGGAGGCTGAGATGCTGGTCAGATGGTGGGTTAAGTCTGAGACTGAGACTGAGACTCAGACGGACTGGAGATGGGTGGCGGGGTTGCTGAGTAGCGGGGGATGAATAGATGGGGTGGTGGTTAGGAGAGCTTGCTTGAGAGTAGAGTTGTTTCGCTCACTGAAGGCTTGTGATTGCGATTGGGTGGATGTAATAAATCTTGAGAGGGTTTTTGTAGTTACTGCTGCTGCTTCGTTTAGGTAAAGGAGAGATGTGAGTGAGAGTTGCGCGTGTGTATTTAAGCAGCTTTTGAGCGCATCATGGATGGTATGGTATGCTCAAGGAGTGAGTCGCATAATTTGAGCATAGCTATTCTTTTGGCGTTATCATGGCTGGTGTTGGTCTGATGTCGCTGTTAAGTGCTTTATCATGTTGCTGCTACAATGCTTCATATTCGTTGTCACTATATTCCATCCTGTCAGTTAGAAGAAAACACTTTCGCCGTCAAGAATATCATTTCATTTCACTGTCATATTCGCCATATACGTCTGTGTATAGATGACTACATGTGCTTTGTTGCCATTCATGTGCAGATAATGCAGTAGGTGGAATATCACGCATATTGAATCTCATAATATCGCGCCCGCCCCAGGATGGTGGCGACGAGGAAGGAGATCATACCCAGCTTTTCGTTACCAGGCAAGCTATTTTTCTCAATCATTTCCAAACGCCGGTTCATAGGGTAGTGCAACCTTGAACCGGAACGCGGTTTTTATAGACTCTAGGCTCCATGAGATATATGGTGATGGGGGCATCGAATGATGGGAAATCAGTGAATGAGTTAGTTAGAACAACTGAACCAAAGTACAGTATGGGTGATCAGATGGAAAGAACCAGTGAATCTTTCAGAAACCTTCCTTTCACACTACGAGGATGTTGAGCCGAGTATATATCTCTCTCATCTCTTTCTATCTCACATCCATCCGCAAAAAGGAAAAGCCACTTATTTTCAAAGAAGTAAACCGTGTTCTAGGTCAGAGCACTTCTTCCCTGGTAAATGTTGCCGGTGGTGAGCGGAGTACATTTGTAAGTAAAGGAACGATGTACTCACCGTTGTCATTCCTCATTCTCGTCGTCGGCGGGTCTACTCACTGTCAATTTGTTTCTTTTTATTTCTGTTGTCAACGCTCTTGAACTGTAGCGGCGAGCTTGAACACTCCTTGCAGTGACAGTTGTGGTTTATCGAGTGGCCGTTTCACAGTAGTACTTTTCAAATATTCCAACAATATATTTCCTCACTGGGATTCCGGATGGGTTTATTTCTTCAACATGACTCATATCATAGACTAGAGTTCGCGGCTTACTCCTGTCCATTTATAATTAAGAACTTAGAAGTCCCTGCAAGTCTTCGCTAGATTCACTACTCATATTGGGCTGATGCCCACATCAGTGAATAAGACGTCTGTTAATTAGATGGACAATGATGCCTAAGGGATATATAAACCCCGTTTAGATCAGCATCTTTGTTTACGGTTTATCTGGTATTACGAGCATCCTAAGCATCATTATAGATTCATTAAGGACCCTCCCTTCCACTTTTGCCAGTGAAAGTGTGAAGGACAAAGTACGATAGACAAGCGCACTGGATGAGCATTCTGAATCTGATCTATGGATATTCAGGACAACGAAGCTAGCCAAAAATTGTTCTCGGTGATCTATCAAGGCAGTTATAAATCGTTCCTATCTCCAATTTCGTTGATCTCACTGTCATTTTACAACTAACATCGTCGTTCACACCACTGTCGCTAACCCTTCCTGCTGTCGAGTAGTGATTCACACTCTTAATCCTACGAAAAGTTTCGTCCTTCCACTATTATTTATGCGTGCGTTGTACTATTCATCTGCTCAAACAAGCAGCTTGTGACGCTTGTATCTCTCTGTCTGAGATACTATTGTTTCAACAAGAGGATGGTTGCGGGGGGTGCTTTTATACTAGTTACATGTGTGAATACTTAGCTGTGGAGCTGAAGAGGAGGGGTTCACGAAGTGAATCGTACCATTGGTTTTCAGTACTGTGTAATCCATCTTACACCTAGGTCCAGCCGTTGATGCTTCCTCTCTGAGATTTTACGAAGCCAAAGTGATATGTGTAGATGAGACGAGGAATAGAAACGACAGATAATCCCCGACTCATCAGCGGCGTCTTCGATGTTATACGCATGTTAGCGCTGGGACGATAGATGTAGTATACCGATCCCCCATTTGCCTAATGATGAAACGTATATCCGATTCAAAGGATCGCACAGCCACCGCATGGTGAAGTGTTCTTCATCAACTCATCTCCGAAGGGACAGCGCTAAACACTAGAAATACATGGACAGATATCAGCGAATTAAGCTGCGCGGGTATTCATCAGTCAAAGTGACACTCGTCACTGAGGGGGCACGAATCCACGATCGCCGTTTGAGTCAGGACTCATTTATTGAGAGTATGCTGCGTGCCTGATAAGTGGTCGTGATATCTCGACGCATAAGAATCAGTCGAGCCTCAATCAGTCGAGTGAAATCGGGAACACGTAGTGGTTGCACGAAATTCCACGGATTTGTACCATGCTCAACTAAGTGAACGAGGTGTACTTGCAACTGGTGCTTGTAAAAGAGGCCCCTAGTTCATGAAATCATTTCTCCTCCCAACAATTTTCATTGTGAAAATGATGTCGATTTGGGAATTGGGGCAAGGCAATGGAATAGATGATTGTTTGTTTCCTTGTTTCGGTCGACGACATCGAACCTGATGTTCAATATTGGAGTTGGTCCAGGCAGACTGTCTCGACCTGGATGGTTGCCCTTCATTGGTCTCGACATTTATCGAAAAGTTAGACGTCCCTCTTCAACACTGCCATCCTTTCTCAAGATAACCGCTGCTTCATAAAACTATCATTGCTGTTCCAGTTCAATTCCAGTTCTCTTCCTCAAAGCAATCATCCATCCACGCATCTATTCATCATTTTTCTCTCATACCACCCGTAAAAAGACCCCGTCCTAGAGAATACAGTAATTCTATTCATGTAAAGAAAGATAAAATACTATTTCAGTGCTCTTTGTGGTATTTCTATTCCTTGATGTCCTTTGTCAATATTCGATGTTCATTACCCCACATTCCAGCTCCCAGCCATTATCACGAATATATAGCCATATACCCGGCTCTCAGACCATCAAGCACTACCAAGCTTAGAAGCGCTCTTATAGCTCAGTGGTAGAGCGGAAGATTGCAGATCTTCAGGTCCATCGTTCGAACCGGTGTGAGAGCTTCAATTGCTCAACCTGAATTTCATGGTTGATTTTTTTTCTTTTTTAGAATTTTCCTCCACCACGAAGCCCATCCTATTCACTGATTTACAATGTTCTTCTTGAAGTGTGATACGCTCAGCCTGCTAGTGAGAATTTGGTCCATGGTAAGCAACAGTGTGGATATCCTGATTAAGCGAGAACCCCCTATGAGTTGTTTGGGGGACTCAATCTCGTTCTGTATTCTTGGTTTTTATTACTGGCTTCGAATTCTCTAAGAATAGAACACGATGCTACGATCTAGGATGTGAGGCTCGGGCAGAGAGCATGAGCACAGTATGAGTAAGTTTTCAACTACTATCGTCCCGTCCCGTACCGTGCCGTCACCTCACACCATATATTAAGAACCGCAAGCCCTCCACAACAGCACCTCTATGAGACGAAACTTCAGAACAGCTGGGTTAAGAGTATACTCCTTCCTCTCTTCGATTCTCCCTAACCAAATTCCCCTCACTGTCCCGAATCACCACAAAGAATATAAACACCATGCACCTTGGGCTTAAATAAAATAATCATGTTACAATTAACAACTATTCAACTTTAAAAACTACTCAGACAATACAAAGGTCCCACAATCCACATGAAAGGACATTCAATCCTAACTGCAGTACCTTGCTTAAACACAATAATACCAGTCCCACCCATCCATCCAAGCAATAATACGCCATAATGTACCTCTTGTACTGTGGTCCATTCTTCCATCCATCCCTCCATGCCTAGGAGTAAGAAAACCCAAACCACCAATCCTCCATGTGCTGTATACCCATATACCCAGGCCAGTACCCTGTTTACTTGTGCCCACCAATCTTTTGTATCCACGCACCCCATCCCAAGTTCCCATCCAGAAAAGTATAATACAATCCACCCCAACCCCAGTTTTTGCTTGATGAATAAGAAACTCCCATATCTGCATACAGCAATGCATCGAGGTCTCAGAAAGATAAAATACAGAATACCAAACTCCTAACACATACGGTTTTGTGCAGAGCATTCCCGCTACCACCACCATTAATTGATCCATAACAACAGAAATAAGCAGGCCGACACCAAATCACACACTACCGATCACCTAAAGACCTGACTGACCACCCGAACCATATTCAACACCCATACTCTTATCACTCTCCCACATCTTCTTCGCCTTTTGTTTCTCCGCCCACTCTCTACTAGCCTGACGACCTCTCTCCGCCGCCTCCTCTCTCGAGCGCTTCGCAGCGTCCCCACGCTCCTCCTTCTCCCTCTTCATCTCCTCCGCCAACTTCGCATCTCTATCGTAAAGCTCCTTCGAACGGCGTCGTTGCGATATCACATCTGCCTCCGAGACCGTGCGTTGCATAGCGAGGCCACTCATGGCCGGACCATGATGACTCGGCGAGGGTTTGCGAACAGGTTGCTGGATATGGACTCTTGTGCGAGATGCAGTGTTATTGGCTCTTTGTAATTCCGGGATCGAGGGACGATGAGCACCGATCATGGAGCTACGCTTGCTGACGTTTAGATTGGCAACCTCGGAACTCTCTCCGACTTTGCTTTGACGGGCACGGCTTGCAGCGGTGTCGCGAGGTAAGGTGCGGGACGTGAAGGTTGTGCTGATAGGTCTAGCTTTGAATTCACGTCTCTTGCGTTCCTCTTCTTCTTGGGCCTTGAGTTTGGCTTCGTGTGCCTCCTTCTTTCGTCGTGACAAGGCTTCACCTGGGAGTTCAAATGCGAAGGGTTTGGTCAATGGTTTTGTAGATTTGACCTTGGGAGTCAAGGCAATCTTAGCCGGTGATTCTGATCTTTCACGCTGCGAAAGTCGTATTTCCCTTTGCTCTTTAAGTCTTCGCGCAATAACTTCTCCGGAAAGTTCGAAGTTCGACTTGGTTGGCGGATTGGCGGATTTGACAGGCTGTTTTGGGGCATACAGACTAGTCGGACGAGGTGTTTTGTTGGGAGATGTAGCTTTGCCCGGGGATACAGTTGACAGTCTCTCTGGACGATGTGTTGGACTATCAAACACCATAGACTTTGGCCTTCTGAGGGCTGGCTCCTTGACTGTTGTAGTTTTGATCCGCATAGTTGCATAAGTAGATTGTGGTCTCTGCGAGGATGTTCGGCTCTTGATGACTGGACTTGGTTCAATTGTTTCGATGCTCACGCTCTTGCTGGCCATAACTCGACGCGGTGACACTCTTGACTCTCTGCTCGGGGACACACCATCAGCAATGCTAACTTTCTTCTTGGTCGAAGAGATGACTATCTGCTCAGCAAAGGTGGCTTGATCAATAGCATCGATCGCATCTTCCAGATTGTCAAATTCCTCTAGGGAATCTTCGATACGTGAGACTGGCTTGGCAGGCGATCGACTTGTGATCTGCTCGATGAACGAGTCTTCCTCGTCATCGGCAGCAGTCAGGCGAGTCGAATCGGCGTATGATTTTGAGACGTGAGCCCTCTCAATCTCTTCTAGTGTCTTCGGTTTCGGTTGTGTAGGTGTAATCATGTGCGCCTCGACTGGGTGGTTGTTCTCACTTAAGATTGGCTGGGTAAAAAGTGATTCAGAAGCCTTGGCATCCTTGCTCTCTGACACGGTACTGTCTTTCATGGCTACGTTATTAAAAGAATTAGCGGAATGTTCAAATCTGGGTTGAATGAAATTTCCAGTCTCCAAAGGATGGCAAGATTGACCGGTGAAAAGAGATGTAAGGTAGTCCACGGTTGGGGGTGGTCTCCAATACATATCTCCGGCGGTGGAATTTCCAGTAAACGAAACGCCTGTGATATACTGACCTGCTTGTTGTCTTGCAAATTGCCCTCGAGTTGTGCGTCCAGTAAAGGGTTGCGATGGTAGGTTACGTTGGTCCATGACTAGAGGGTGAGAAGCGTTGGCTGACTGTAGTGGATTCCATGAAGGCATTTGATTCGAAGAATTAGCTGCGGCTCGAGCTTCATTGCTAATCGGTATTGACGTTGTGTTTGGTGTAACTCCTGCAGGATGTAGGTGCCCAACGGTGTTGTCCACATTCTCGATCTGCTCAATGGAGCCCATGATTTGTTCCGCATCTGCCAATTCGCCATGTCTACCCTTGTTCCTGTTCTTATTCTTTTTGCCCTTTTTCGTAATGCCTAGAGCGTTCCTATATGCAGCTTTGAGATTCTTCATTTGCTGTGCAATAGCAAGCCCTTCAATGTCATCGGAAACCATCGTGTTGAGTCCAGTCGAATCCGTAGGAGTTAATGCTTTCGGGGTAGGTGTATCGGGCAGTGGAATTTGTGCTGCAGTGAAAGCAGTGTCGTCTTCAGCAATGCTGATTTTACTTGATCTCGTAACTCGAGCCATATTAACTGACCCAAAGAACACGAAGTTCTGGAACCTGCAGATCGTTTTCGAATAGTATCCCGGAGATTAGATGTGAGTTGTGAATTTGGTACCAATTGATCTGCAAGGGTTGGGTTCAAGAGTCGAAATTGCAATCAGAAAGTCAAACAGTGTCGGACGAGTAAAATCGTAGAAATGTTGTAGTTGTAGCGCCGTTGTAGACGAGTGTGAAGAATTTTCCAAAACTTGAGCTTTTCTTATCGGTTATGGGCACCGCCAGTGAATTGAAGATATCGTTGAAGAGCTCTGGTTGGTTTGTTACAATAGGTACAATGTGCGATTGCCTCCATAGTCGATGCTCCAAGCTCCAAGCTCCAAGCTCCCCTCATTTTGTTTTGGGTATTTTTAGCCTATCGCTATAGCAACCAGCTAAGACAAGGAAAGCGCGCCTCTGTCCACCGCGTCGAGTCTCGTCCGACGGCGCCAGATGGAGTTTCGAATTGACTTGGTACAACAATACATTGTAGCCACGGTGGATAATGACTCGAAGCGTAAGATGCGCTGGACATTGAGCAGAATGGAGATCTCTCCGATGCACTACAAACACTCATAAGAGGGGTCATATCTGTCATATCTTTAGCGGCCGAGTATTGTGCACAGACAAAATGCCACCCTTAGTCGGCGATAGTTCCTTCTGCGCATTCCTCAATTTTACTGTATATCTCGTCATTGTCGTTACCAGAATCCTCAATTCCAACGGCATCCCCGAATCGCACGTCTCTCCGACATATCCAATCGAAGAAGTCATGTGTTGTACACCATTACCCATCTACGACGCCATGCAATGCACCATTACCGGTTATGATGAAAGTCCTTCTGTCTCAATGCGCCCCGGTTCCTACTGCTCACTTGTTTCTCCACTTGTAGACGGTTGCGGTTGCAGCATTGGCGCATGCTCTGTTGGTATCCGGACCAGTGTTTGAGGTAGAGGCAGTTCGGATTCGGATTTCTTCTGTGACTCTTCGTCTTCTTCATTACTCGCTTCTTTGGGTTTGGGAATTTTCACTGCCAGAATATATCAGAGCCAGAAGTGTGAGAATCACCATTGCGATACTTACGAGACGCCATACTGATAGCCTGGAGAACATTATGCCAATTGCCCAGTACCGTGGCAACGGCTAATCATGATATCAGCTTGCAGTGCGCCAAACGTGCTCCACCAGCATCCATACCTTCAGTTCCATCAGAGAGAGTTGACAGCTTATCTTCCAGCATTTGCATTTGTCCTGCCAATCCTGCGCTAAGATCCCGTAATTGCTTCAAGTTTTCTAATTCTGCCTTTTTCTCGTTGATTCGAGCTTGGAGTATTGGCGACTGCCCACCAGAAGAGTTGAGACTGCCCCCCATGGAGGGTTGACGCAAATGCGAGCCCAATGGTCGAGATGAGTATGCCATCTTCGCGGTGCTTCGGTTTTGCGGACGATGTAGAGTCGTGTCTTCGTAAGGTTCTTCAACTTCCACTGCTTGAGTGCGATAAAGTAACAATTGATATGATAGGCCAGAGTTTCAATTCTGCCGCAAAACAGCAAACGAAGCACCACAAATTCCGATAGCAGGGATGCTTCTTTGTCACTAGCGTTGTATCTATAGAGCTAACCTTATCTAGACAGAAGTAAACACTGACCAAAAATTCTGTACACAAACCACTACAAAATACTAGAAGTCACGACAGATCTTGCTGTTCTCTTGCTCGCAGCTTCCCATTTTAACACTCCAACCCTATTATTCTTTTGGAACTTACAATAAATTTAAGATCTCAGTGCCGCATGCGCTGCCAGCTCATATGGCCCGGTTAAATGAACCTGTAGCTTCAATGGAGAGCATAGAATCTCGTGAGTACGCTGAATTCCTTCATGAAAGTATGCAAAAATGGAGATTCGTCTTTCTGACGCAATCGCAGTGAAGCGCAAGTTTATGCGGCAGAACCGCGATATTGCACGAGCCAATTCGACACAATCCCTTCGGATTCGTAACCTCGAAAACGAAACATCTAGACTCCTCGCAGAAAACCTTGGGCTTCGAGAGCAAATTTTACGTCTTGAAGGCGAATTGGAACATGGAAGGTCTCGAAGGGTTGCCGATAGAGTTAGTGTTGTCAAATCGCAGCTTGAGGAAAGATTATTGGAAATTGGAGCTTTGATAAGCGGCCTTGGAGAGGAATCCCCAAGGAAAAAGAGATCACCACAAACTTCAAGACAGCTTGGAGAGCTTAAATCAAGTCCTCCTCGAAGTCCTGAGCAGAAGAATTGGAAGAATATGGTTACCTTGAGTGAAGCTGTTGCTAGCCAGGAAGGAAAACTACCACCAATTCTGGAAAACAAGCAATATCCGAGAAGGACGTTGGAGTAAGTTATGAGCTGCTGAAGAGTCAGTGATTAAACGCTAACAAAATCATTAGTCGTCAAGAAATGGAGGATATACTCAATGATGCCGCCGTGGACAGTACCGATTCGCCAGACATTGGACCACCACCAGTATCTCAATTCGTCGAGGAGGACCCGGTCAAAATTGACTTGCCAAAGAAAGTAGAGGTCGAGGAGCAAGAAGATGAAGTGGTTCTGGATCCTGTGATTTCAATGAATCTCGAGCAAAGACGGAAGCGCAAAGACAGCATGGTAGTTTCCGACCTGAAACAGATGAACCGAACGGAAGCCTCACAGACAATGCGCGACAACTCTGGGGCACTGAAGTCTGGTGCCAAACGAAAGCTCAGCGCTAGGGATGATGAAGAACCGGAGTTGATGCGATCCCGGGATACCGACGACTTCAAATTTACGAGAGTGTCATCCGAAGAGCGAACTAGGAGTAAAGCGGCAGCCTCATCTGCAAAGGAAAATAGCAGACCATCGAAACAAACTTCGGCTACGAAAGGACTTTCCAAGGATAAGCCGACTTTAGCTCCGAGTACGAGGAAGGTACTCGCACCGAAGAGTGTCAACAACTCCCCACGAAAGAGTTCCAGCATGAGTAATTTGGGTGAAGAAAATGCAAAACCCGGAATTTCAGACACTTTCAAAGATAAGCTTGCAAGAAACGCTCAGGACGATACGGATTTGGGAAAAGCGCGATATGACCAGAAGACCACACATGATCGTATGAACTTTATCCACACATACACGGAGCCTGAGACCCCAGCACCTGTCGACATATTCACCCCCATTTCCTCATACCCCTCTACCGCTCGACCAGAATCTCGAGACACCCCGCCTCCAACTGAAGTAGGACAAGTTCCAGAAGGCCAAAGACCGAGCCGCCGTGGTCGAGGTGCCGTCAGCTATGCAGAACCAAATCTCAGAGATAAAATGCGAAGGCCTGGTAAAGAACTCGTGGATGCAGTTACAGCTGATGGAAAGATGCGCGCCGTTAAAGTGGATGATGTAGCACCAATGACAGCCCGAACAATAAAGGCAGAGCCGGAATCTGAGGATGCATGGAAACGCTTGCCCAGCGCTGCTAGTGCTGATCAAAGCCCCTTGAGCAGCAAGACCTCTGCACCTACACAGGAGATTATACCCAGCAATATCACCAACCATAGAAAACGCCGCGAGTCAATTCTTCACCAAGCTGAGATAGAGACGTCCGGACAGAAGTCTCTTCAAGAGCTTCTGGCAGAGTCAAGAAAATCACGAGCAAAGCCAAAGGAACATTCTCCCTCTGAAAGTGGGCTGATGAATGCACTTGAGGATATGGGCATCTACGAGTTTCAAGGGTCACCAAAACGAGACACGGAGGAGGCCCCTGACAAGCCGATAAAGCAGGAAAGAGTTCCCTCACGATTTTCCAGAAGAACCTCAGCAATGCCAGAGAACTCAGTGGAGCAGGATACAGGATTATTGACATCAACGGGTACAACCTCAGCGCCGGCACGAGCTCCAATATTAGCATCCGCTGCTGCACCAGCACCAAGACGAAGACAATCAACAATGACATCAAGTAGTCGGAGTGGTTCATCAGCTGGGAATGACTCAGAAAGAGAAACGGATACCGAGAAAAGCTTGAAAAGATCTTCGAGCAATAGTGGAATGTCTGCATCTACAAGCACGAGAAGCGACAGGATTGCTGGAAGGAGAAGAAGCATGATGATATAATGATTTGATACGATAAGGACGATTGTTAGAATATTCTTAATGCCTCACTTTCTTTTGGTGTGATTGATTGGATTGGAGTCACAGGTTACGACGGGCAATTGGAGCATTTCTGTATAGCGTAATGATACACACAGTTTTGATGAAGGCGCAAAGAAAGTATTAGTGTTAATTGTTCTCTAAATTAGGAAGCGTACAGATGATATCAATGAAGTATTTTCACGCCATCCTTTGGGACTCATGCAGCCTTCGCAATCTATCTGGGTGAGTGAACTTGAGATTCTAAATCCCTTCGCTTCCCCTTTGAGGTGACAATATATTGATGGTATGTCTCCCATTGTTGATGCGGCTCTACACATTCTGTGGGGTTTTGGCCAGTTACCTCTACATTAGATTCCTCGCCTCTAGCTTGGATCTTTCCGTTATACGACCATATCATCTTCATCCCGCCTCCAAAATCCCAAGAAACTTTTGTAGATTTCCTACACATGGACTCCATGCTAGGGCAATCATCGAATTGTTGCTGAAAGAAGGGTATCATTATGTAACTGTTTTGGTGTATGAAATCTTCTCCACCGATACACTTTCCTCTCCGTTCTCGCCCTTGCGCAATTGGTATACGTAGAGTGTCAATCCTAGACCTTGGACCTAGAACCTTTTGTTAGCAACCATTTCTCTTTTACACCCTACGTTCGTAACTTCAGGAGCAGAAAGCGCAACGAGCCATCAGCGTAGAAGTAGAAGAAACAACGATCAAAACATACATCCATCAAACAAAAACTCGGCACAATCTCCTCCTCCTTCCCATCCTCCCCCACGACCCATCCCGTAGTCATCGCCCCCGTCGCACTCCCTGGATTGACGAAAAACTTCTGGTCCATCTCATACGCATCGAATCTATGCGTGCCGCCCCAGCACAGCACGTCCACGTCCAATTTATTCGCTTCAGCTACTAGCAGATCCGCTTCGTTGGGCGCAACGGCAGTGAAGCCTTCCATGAAACCGATGCGCAGAGAACCATGTGTTACTACTTGCGAGAGCGGCAGAGACGATGCGTCGGAATCATAGCGGCCTTTGACGATTTTTAAATCGGGAGTTATGCCGCGCAGGTATTCGTACGTGCTACGGTCGGTAAGGTTGCCTAGGCAGAGGGTTTGTCCGATTTTGCCGGGGGTGAGGAGCTTTTTGAACTATGGAGGGATGGGGTCAGCATTGTTCGTTTTCGTAGCGGTGGTTTATAGATGTTAGCTACCTTTGGTGGGATGTCGATAGCTCGATCTGGAATATGGAGATCCCCAATCACCAGAACGAGTCGCGAAGTCATTTTGTGAAAGGAAACCCCTCAACTTGGAGTTTCTAATTCCTGCGCGTGACAAAGGAAGGTGTAAGGTTTGAGGAGGAAAAGAATCACTGGAATTGTGAGAGCTTGGAATCGGATTGGGACTGTCGTTACGAAGCTTCGTCGGCGCCAAGTTCTCCCGACCAAGGAGCTCTAAAAGGTGGCGGTACATTCTCACGTGTGTGGCTGGGGAGGGAGGTGGGCAGATAATTGACGTGGGGTTAAGCTCCAAAAGCCGAGGTGCCGGGGTGCTACTGTAACGGCCCCCTGGACGGTTACACTACACCAGGGGCACAAGTTCATCGACCGTTTTCAGACTTTCGACATTTTACAACACAAATCCGGGATTCTTTTGGCACTAGAATCATATCACTGTAGGCGTTCAAGTTCGTACGTATATAGTGTGGGTTGGACAACTAGTTTAGATCCTTTGAGAGATCACCAGATTTCATTCTTTCACGACTCACAACGTGGTTGACGGGGTTCCAGAATAGGAAATTATGTGAAGGGAACTTTATAGCGGATCATTAAACACTCAATCAGTCTTGCCATCTTCGGTTCAATGAGTAGATAGGTTGCGTGCTTGAGTGGGAAGTACCCACCCAGCTGGTGGATATGAATCCTTCCAAGCCTCATGCTGCAAGCCTTATCTGCGGCTTAAAATTGCTGCCATGTCTCGCACAATCATGAGCGTTGACACTTTCAAACCCAGCAACTATGGCATCACAGAGCTACCGTCCTCTTTCCAGCGGACAAGCTGACGATCATGAGATTTTGAGATGTCTGAGCATCAATATCTATCATCTTCTATTTTGACGACGACTCTGAGAACTTATCATGCTGAATCAGTGGGACGAGCTCCCAGCAGTGATATCCTTGAGGTTGATGAACACCTGAACCGAGCATCTCTCAGTTTAATTCCAACTCCGTCGAGTGATAATGCTCGCCAGAGGGTAGAAGAGGTTAATGAAGATCATGTTCAGATTCAAAAACGAGACAGTCTTCATCCGAGTTCTCCGCCGTATGTCAAGATGAAGTTGCTTCGAAAGCTTTCTCCGTTAACATCTGCAACGCTTCTGCTCTCTTTCTTTGCTATTTTAGCGGCGCTGGCATATTTGTGCTTTCTCTGGTCTAATCCACATGGAACCAAACGACCCTATACGTGGCTCAATATTGTGTTAAGTGGGCGGGCGTTGATCTCGATTACAATTTCTGCTGTTGTTCTTCGAACAGCTGTCTTGGCTCACGCAATGTAAGAGCATCTACAGTCCTTGACCACTATGAACTCTGACCAAAGCAGCATTTGCAACCTCAATGCTTGCTAGCATCATCTTAGAACGCCGTGGTGTGATGCTCCATGCATCAGCTGCGCTATATTTCCTTCGCTTTGTTAATAATGGCTCCTTGAGTCTTGTTTTTGCTTTGAAAAGCACCTTCTCTCCGGTCGGTTTTTGGGCGGGAATCACTATACTATTGTACTGCAATACTCTATTACTCCAGTTCACGTCCACGGCTCTTGTTAGCGATGTCGATATTGAGGCGATAGCCGGGTATGCTCGATCGAATGCAACATTAATAGGCATGTCCTTCGAGAACATAAATCAGACGGCAGAAAGGGTAGACTATCAGAGAGCATATTGGAATGAGCCTGTACCCAACTTTCCAACATTCGCTGAATATCAAGATGATTATCCCAGCCAAGACTATTTCAGCGACGGCAACTTTTCGGACGTTGTGCGCGACACCGGCTTGACCCATAGGGTACTCCTACCAATTCCAAACGAAGTTGCACGTGAATCAATTAAAGAATTTATCGGGACGGCTACCGTGCTCGACTCAAGGGTCATTTGCGCTAGACCTAAAATCCATCCTCAGCTGAGCATTGCTTTATTGGCGGAGTTCAACAGCGGGACAAATCAACTAAGTTACGACACTTGGGTTCTAAACGGAACCATTTCATTGGACCCTGAAGTTACAGCACCTGGTCTTGTACTCGCCCACGATCCTGTTGAGCCAGTATATTACAACTCAGGCCCTCCATATTTTGTCCTTGATGACCAAGTAGGTTCGGGTGGACACGCGAACACGGTGTGGCTAGGCGCTACACAGAACATACTTTTTGGACATGACTCAGGTGAATGGGACTTGATACAGATGGTCGTCGAGGGGGGTCCGCGATTAGTATCTTCCTTGGACCCGCGGTATCCGAGCATACTTGGACATGAAAGTGTCAACATAACAACCAACTTTAGGGATCAAACCGACCATGACATAGATTTTTCGACAATCAAAGATTACTTCCTAGGCGACGACGAGATTCCACTAATGATGGGTCGAACTTTTCAGCTTATGAACATCACACCCGCTACTTTGACGTATCCCACAATGACTGGCAATTCGGATTCTGATGTTTGGAATCAAGGAATCATCTACAGTGTTGATCCCACCCAATCGAAATTTCTTGGTAAAGCTAAGCAGCTCATTGCCACGGCCGAGAAGGAATGGCTCGTGTTTACTATTCCAGATATACCTGGATGGCGCATCGCTCTATCACTCTGTTTTGATTCCTTCACCTCCATCGACGCCAACGTCACCGTAATCGGGGAGGCGCCGACTAGCGAACCCATCCTCGAAAAATGGAACGTCTCTACAGGGCGCTTCGGCACCGACGCCGTTATATAACAACTCGAAAATCTCAATCTCCCCAACCAAAGCCACGCAGATCGTGGGATCATGACACTGCAGACAACGCCCGAGCAGCTACAAGCCCAAGCCCGAAACTGGTATAACGATGCAAAAAACCGCGGGCTCGACGAAATATCGTTCCCCATGCAACGATTCCTCCAACCAGACATCAGGGACTTGCAAGGCGCAGGTGCAATAATGTGTTCGAACTGCGATCTTAACCTAGCCTCCCGTGACCAAGAAGGATTATATATGACGATTTTCCAGAACAACAGTGTAATGCATAATCAAATCTTCCAAGACATGATTCAGGATAAGAAAAGCCCTGCGCATGCCCTGCAGGCTTATTATACGATTTTGGCGCGCACGGTATATTATGATAAATACTCGTACTTTGATGTTAGCGATAATCCGACGATGTCGTCGTTCATGGCGGTGCAATTCCCGAGGTCGGTTAAGGGCCTGGTGGCGGTGGCGGCGGGGCTGGCGGTGCATTTGTTGATTGTGGGGGGTGTGACGATGGCGTTTCTCATGGGGACGAGTGTTTCGAGGGTGTGGGATAATGCGTGGTGGAGTTTGGGGC
>LLKJ01000005.1:0-14969 GCA_002242865.1 Clarireedia sp. CPB17
TCCGCCGCCTCGGTATGATGGGTCGTTCCCGCGACATGATGAATCTCTGTCTCTTCCTCGCCTCCTGGTACGGTCCGCGCGCGCAAAATCTCCTCCCCGGAATGCACTACGTGCGCACCCAAGACCGATCCCAAGCCCCAGCATCTGTCCCCTCCTCGCACCCCCAGCATCCCCTTCGAATTCTCTTCCCCCCCGAAGTCCAAAAAGCCATCGTCGAATGGGGCTTCATCTACCCCATCATCCGCCATCGACAAAACAACATGTTCGTCGGGTACGCGCGCCGCCGCCCCCGTCACCGCTACAGTATCACCGACGGGCTCGAACTTATCCGCGAGCTGTACTACCGGAACGTCGCGATCGACGCCCAGGCGGTGCGGAAAGCCATCGTCGATCGACTGATATCTCTGTACGGACCGGGGATTTCGCGCAGCAGGCTAGCGAGAGAAGCGAGGCGGAAGAATCCCTGGAGCTTGGATGAGATGATACGTGAAATCGACCACTTTCTGGGCCGGGAAATGTTCCCGGGGATTAGGAACGTGCCGGCTTATATTATGAGCAGAGGGAATATGAGGTGGGAGAAGTTGAGGAGGAAACGGCTTAATCAGGAGTCGAGAATGCAGTTCAAACGGAAGGGGCCTTATTATACTACTTATATGCCATGAATATTGGACATTCTGTTAAATAGTGGACGTATTTTACAAACAACAAAGCTTTCTGTGCATTTACTCAATTATGATCCTTTCCCTTACTCTATAACATGATGTCCGTTTCCCATCATCTCACTTAGTAGTCTTACATGTAAGCAAGGCCGAGTCAAGCGAATGGGCACAGGGACCCTTCATACTCGGCAGGTCAATCACCATGTACCAAATACATATTTTAGCAGTATATTAGTTTCTTATTGAACAACTCACTAACTCCTTATAAGTAAGGTAGCTGGCTATGCTATATCCTCTTCGCACTAATATTTCCCCTTTCCCTTCTGTAACCAACTAGATCTTCGTCTTGAAAGCCAATCTATCGACCAACCGGTAACACGTAATATCATGCTCTGTATTATCATACCACATCTTGTAACAGATCCCTGCCATCCTTAACCCTCCCACTCTGCACCACCTTTAGGTAACACAAATCTACACCATCGAACATATCAAGCTCAAGCTCAAGCAGCACCGCCGCCCTCCTGCCTCAACATCTCCGCTACATCCGCATCCAACCCATCCATAGCATCACCTCCCATATCCGGGAATTCATCGTTGTTATTCAACTTCCTCTTCTTCAAGCTACTCATCGAATTCGATCTGCCATACGAACTGCTAACCGTGGAAAGCAGATCCAAACCCGAGGTTGGAGATACATGTTGAGGCAATTGGACTTGTTGTTGGCCATAAGCTAAATCATTGGTCGCGGCTGCAGAGTTGATCTCCCACTCAGGTACTGGATTGGAGGGATCTTGAGCGTAGGTTGGAGGAGACAGAGGCTCGACTTCTGGACGGTCGGGTTCGGGGCCTGGGGTAATGGGACTTTGTTGCACGCCGGGACTACCATCTGCTGGAGTGCCCGGGTTGCTGTTGGCGAAGCCGCGCATAATGTTGTCTTCGACTTCTTTTTTCTTGTTGTCGATCTCGGTACGTCGCGATGTCAGAAGATCCAATTGTGTTTCTTCGTTTGCGAGAGCAGAGCGATTAGTCTCCAGAAGCTTTTCTAACCCTTCAATCAATAATTTACGTGATTTGATACTCTCAGCGACAGCTCCTTCCGCATTGGCAAGGGTCTTGAGAAGACCATTCAGTCGAGCTGCGTGCACAGGTGCAGACGGGGTCGGAGTGTCTGGATCTGTGAGCTTGTCGTAGTCTTGATTTGCAGCATTGGTTGAAGTCTTCGTGGATAGGACCAACTTAGAGAGTGCTTGCTGGGGCGCGACAAGTGGTTGAAGCTCACTTGGCACAGATCCGGAACTTGAGAATAGAGATCCACCGAGACCATTTCTGTTTGAAGACCGAGCTTTTTCGAGCTCTATAATCCGTCAGTATACCCATTGCTTATGCGATGAAGATAGCTAGCCACACACCGTCAATCCTGGCTTCAATCGCGTCTTGTATAGGGATCTCGAAAATCTGCCTTTGCCTCCAAACTTCTACCACCCTCTTCAATTTCTGTTGAACCTCATTCGTAGCTCCCCTGTACGCGGTTGCTGTAGCTTCGGCGATCACAGGTGAAAAAGCAATGAGGAAATCATCCTTCTTCCGGGCTTTCGATTGTTGTGCGACTTCTGTAAGAGACATCGTCGTTAGCGGGCGAACCAGGCGGGACAGATTGCATTTGCTCTCAAATGAGTGAGTGCGCAAGAGCCGTAAAGGATGTTATCTTACCATTAGCAAGATAAATCAAGTTCAACCTCTTGTTGCTTCCCGAGTCCTTCAATTTCTGTAGCCAAAGCTGTCCAGTCCGATCTGCGTATCTCCTAGAGGATTGTTTAGCACATTACGTCGAAGCGGAATTTTGGAAGCTTTGTCTCTCCGCTCACCTATGGAACATGACCCATTGAGCCACCGTTACCTATCGGTAAGTTAGCACAAGAAGCTTCTCCAATGCTAGAATAAGCTACTCACAATACTCTCTTGAGTCTCATTGAGAGCAGAGAGCTTCGCAAGAACGGCATCGTCATTGTAAGCCATTTTTGGCTGTGCAATTGCTGGCGCTGTTCGAATAGTAAAAATCAAAACAGGTTATCGATTGCCCAAGTCAGGCGTATTTAATTGTGTGTGGTGGTGGCTCGTCTCGTTGGCTAGCTTTACAATGGCCGTAGCTGTATAATGACTGTGTCGCGGACCATTTAACAATTATCACTTGAGCAAATTCCCGAGATAGTCAACCCAGAACACAATTCATCCGTAGAGGCGGATCTTCCAGATGTCATCAAGAGCCTTTTTGTTTTACGTTGGATTGGTGTTGTCTGTATCGAAATGGTGCCAAATGAGTTCACATCAAATCCAATTCTGTGAACTTCTCTCCGCCATTTGCAGAGAACTTGAGGTCTGAGTTCCTGAACCAGTTCCAAGCTCTCCTAAAATAATATTAGCGCCGGCAAATTCCGGTCCGTGAAGGCCAGGCGCAACTTATGAGTTTCCGTATCATGTCGTAGCGAGTAGCACAGAACAGTACAGTTTGCGATTTCCAATCGAGAGATCAGACAGGTTATTCAATTTCTCATACAAATATGGCGGATAGATTTCCATCCCTGGAAGAGTTCGACTCTGGTGGTAGGTTTTTCTTTGGTGGTTGAACTTGTTTGTTCAGCTATTTCTTGACAGCTTATTGACAACACGGTTTACAGCTCAAACCGGGGCACAAGGAGAGGCCAATTTCGATGGAGGAGCAGATGATTTCCTCAGTCGTGAAAAGGCAATGTTGGGCGACGATGCAAACCTATTCAGTACTGATAACGACAATGCCGCCTTTGTAGAGGATGGTGATGATGACTTATTAGGAGGTGGAGGAGGAGGAGGAGGAAATGAGGAAGTTATGGAATTCGAAAATTCTTTCCCAGCTATCGATTCACGCAATGAGGTATATCCCCCCCTCAGTCCATACTTTCCTCTTCGTAGAAACTGATTACTACTCCAATAGAACGTAGCACCAGGCGGACAGGTAACTGGCGGTTACACCAACTATCAACCACAAGTCCACGACGAAGAAGAACCAGAGGTCATCAAGCAATGGCGCGAGCGACGAGATCTCGGACTAAAATCCCGTGACGAGCGAGCTGAGGAGAAAAAACAGGAGACTGTCAAGGCAGCACAGCAGAACATTGATGATTTCTACGAGAACTATAACACAAAGAAGGAAAAGACCATTGCGCAAACTCGCCGCGAAGCCGAAGAATTCCTCAACAGCCGAGAGGACACTGCGGCCGGTGGAACTAGCTGGGAGCGCATCGCCAAGTTGGTTGACTTGAGTGGAAAGGGGGCCAGTGGTGGTGGAAAGGGTACTGGAAAGGAGAAATTTAGGGAATTGTTGATGAGCCTAAGGAAGGATGAGAAGGCTCCGGGCGCAACTGGTTATTAGAGGCGTTGGTGGGTCAGATGGGGATTTGTTGGGCTCTGAGGGACTTGTAAGATCCTCCAGAGATGGCTGCTTAATTTCGTTCAAGACCTGCCTAGTCGGTGGTTCTGGTCAACGGGGCGTTAAAAATGAATGGCACATATACAAATCTTTTTCTAATGAGATGGGTTCTGGTATTGATTCATCTGATTGTGATTATATTATGCTAGCACTTTTTCCGAAAATAACGTCAACAAGTAGGCTGAATGCAAACAGCTGCTCTTTTTGTATATGCAATAAAACTCAATCATCGTTTCGTTGTCTCGTTTCGGTCGTCGCTTGTCGGACAGATACCTACTCTGGATCATCCGCGTACTTCTCTGCCAGTGCTCGTTGTTTCTCATGTTCTTCAAACTCTTTCAAAGCAGCTTGTCCCTCCTCGGTGGTAGCATCAATGATTTGCTCTTCCAAAGATAGCATACCTCCCTATACGTATGTCAATGAAAACGCTCTATATTAGTTCAGGAGAAATCGACTTACCTCACTGAGCTGGCCTACAACCTCCTCGGCTTCTTCCACGCTCATCTTGCCGAGTACTTTGTTGACCTCGTCTAAGCTACCACTTTCGAGAGCCCTTTGCAGTCCTGGCGGGAAAGTATCGAAAATGGCTCTTGACTGTTGCTCGGCCGGGTCTTCACTGCTGGCTGGTGGAATTTTGATATTGATACTGGTTCCGGGATCAACGGCATGAAGCTGGATTTGCTCGACACCTCCACCCTCTCCATCTTCCGCTGCCCTTTGCTTCTCGATCTCTCTAGCGCGGGTCCTGATTCGGTCAAAGGTAGAGTTAACGTCGTCAAAGAAGACCTTTTGAGCTTGATGTCCTTGAGTAGTGATGCGCTTAAAGAAAAGTCCCACGCCGTCTTTACCCAGTGCTCTGCAATATTGCAGTAATAATGCTTGGTGAACACATTGCCTTGCGAAATCATCCTTGCCTTGGATAGCAGAGTTGAAAGCCATAACTAGTAAACCGTCTGTCTCTCGTTCTGCAAGAACCGTAGGATTTGCCGAAATGTATTGGAGACATGCGCGGTAATCACCCATCTTGATCTGCGCAAACTTCTTTCCAAGCTCACTTGCTTCTACCTCCCCCTCATCGTCCTCATCCTCTATGGAGTCATCAACGTCCGCATCAGCCCCTGAAGATTGCTCGGCTTGTTTCGATCCGTCTTGGTTGGCAAGAGCATGTGGATTTAAAACTTCAACAGCTTGTACTTTCTCCTTCTTAACTGGCGCCTTCTTTGGTTCGGGGGCCGTTGTGTCAGACTTGGAAACATAAGAGCTGTCGAAACCAGTATGGATACTTTCGCTTGTGATTTTCTTGCCCTCTTCCTTCTCCAGTGTGTCTAATTCCTTGAGGAGTTGCGACTGTAAATCTTGGACTTTGTCTCTGTGTACCTTGATCTCCGCGACATACGCATCAAACCTCTTTTCCGGTTCCGGCTTGTCCTCGTCGACTTTCGTTTTGACTTGGTCTATAAGTGCCGCCATCATCTTTGAATATGTTAGAGGCGCCTCTTTCTCATGGGTATGGACCCCTTCCGGGGGAGGTGGTGGAGAGTCGTCCTCGCCAGTAGATTCCATCAATGCTCGAAAAGCAAGTTCATCCGGACGCTGATCGCTCTGAGGACTGTAAGACTGTAACGCGGCTAGGAGGGAGTTGATTCTTTTGAGGAGTCCATCATTGACGATGCGCTCATATTTAAAGGTCTCGATTTTGTGCTTTCGCTCGAACCGTTGCTGGTGAATCTGGTTTTGCTTCGCTCGAATGAAAGATCGTTTATCTACATTTGGGTGGACCTCAATGTCCGAGTCATCACTCAATTCGAGGGCGTCCTAGGTTTTTGTCAGCCTTGAGCCTTTAGCCTTCCGAAGCGGGGGATAGAGAGCGATGAGGGGTATGGATCGGAGCGACGAAGGGCATAATAGAAGTAGACTCACCCATTTGCTGTAGTCCAAAGGCATTTTGGCCTTATTGTGAACTTTGGTGGAGTTTGCAGAATGCTTTCTTTGAGACCTCTTTTTGTGTTGGGTGGAAATTCTCGAAGTCGCAGCACCCGCTGAAGCTATTTTATTGTTGACCCGAATCGAATCGTCTACAAAGTGGCATGGGCCAAGCATTTCCAGGGCGTCAATTTCAGCCCCTCATTGTAAGAGGCATTTCATAAATTTATGAATGGCGTTTATGTAATGCAACTGCAATATGAGAGGCGAAAGAGGCTCAGACGCTGCTTGCATAATGCATAAATAATGGGCCGAGCTCCCGATGATGGGATTAAATGTCACACCAAAAGTCGATCTATCTAATAAATCCATTGTCTGAATTGAAAATCAACTTTTATATCCTCTTATAACTTTTCAACAACTTATTTAATTGATACTAAAAACTATATACAAATACTCCAAAAATCTACCTTAATACTTTTTGTATATAGAAGTTATCTTCATTTTGATTGTTAAAATTTATATTGAAAGTTAAATATTTGGTGTGATATTTAATCCTATCATCGGGAGCCGAGCAAGCGATGACGGAAGCTACGACTAAAATAAATATGCTCTAAGGAAATGTTTGGTGAGGGAAACTTCAACATAACGAGGTAGCACTCTAATGATTCCGCGCAATCACTTCATCATTGCAGACAGTTTTGCGCAATAATGACATCTCGACGACGACATAATTCAGATCTTCTCCGGTGAACGTAGCAGATGTGGTACATTTTTCCAGGACCATAAACAAATCTGCAATGCGGCGCAATAATCTGATCTCTGCCAGTGGGTGGGGAAGCTCAGTCTGCGACATAGCTTTCAAACAGCTCTCAAAGCCGAGCGCTGTACATGCGGCCTCAAGATGGATACCCTCCACATCTTGCCAAGCTGCACGGCGATTTCAATCTTCTTCAGCTACTCCCCCGACGTCCGGGAAGCTACCTTATAAGCCTTCGCAACTCCGAAACAGTTGGCTCTTGCAGCAACAAACGAGGTTCGGCCCTTCGTCGCAATTGGGCCCCGCTATATCACAATTGAGGCCTTTCAACAGCACGGCACACTTGCGAGAAGCTTCGAGGGAAAATGAAAGACAGGATCGAATTGAAAGGGAACGGGCCAAGCGCGAGGAAGAGGAAGAAGACAATATCGACGAACAAGGAAACTTCGTAAGAAGTGAGAAGGCGTCCAAGGCGGCGCAAGTGAATCTGAGTGCACGATTACAGAGCGGCGGCAAGCAACAACAAAATTCTGCCGGGTTTGGAGAGATATGGAGGTTAATCAAGATCGCGAGGCCCGAAGCCAGATGGCTCGGTTTGGCCTTCTTGTTGTTGCTTACGTCTTCGGCCATTACTATGTCTATTCCGTTCTCAATAGGTAAAATTCTAGACCTAGCTACCAAGGATCCCTCGGAAGGCAACAAACTCTTCGGGCTTGACATTAATCAATTCTTCATTGCTCTGGCGGCTGTGTTGACGGTAGGTGCTGCCGCTAATTATGGAAGAATCATCATCCTAAGAATTGTTGGAGAACGGATTGTCGCCAGACTCCGATCACAACTATATAGACGGACATACGTGCAAAATGCGGAATTCTTCGATGCCAACCGTGTTGGAGATCTTATCTCCCGGTTGAGCTCGGATACGGTCATTGTTGGCAAGAGTATTACCCAGAACCTCTCGGACGGTTTACGGGCCATCGTCAGTGGAGCAGCAGGCTTCACGGCCATGGCATGGGTGAGCTTGAAGCTTACGAGTATACTGTGTCTAATGTTCCCTCCTGTCGCAATTGGTGCCTTCTTCTATGGTAGAATGATCCGAAATCTTAGCAGAAGGATCCAAAAAAATCTTGGAACCTTAACCAAAGTCGCTGAGGAGAGGCTTGGAAATGTTCGCACCAGTCAAGCATTTGCCGGTGAAACGCAAGAAGTCGGTCGTTACAACCATCAGATCAAGAAAATCTTTGCCCTTGGAAAACGCGAAGCTCTGATCAGCGCTACGTTCTTCAGTACGAGCGGTTTCGCCGGAAATATGACTATCCTAGCACTGCTCTATTCTGGTGGTAGCATGGTTAAGAATGGTGTGATTAGTATTGGAGATTTGACGTCCTTCTTGATGTACACAGCGTATGCCGGATCGAGTTTGTTTGGTGTCTCTAGTTTCTACTCAGAACTGATGAAGGGTGTTGGTGCAGCCAGTCGCCTTTTCGAACTGCAAGACAGGAAACCTACCATTCCTGCCACGGTCGGTACAAAGGTCAAATCCGCTCAAGGAGTGATAAGATTCGAGAATGTTACCTTCGCCTACCCTACCAGACCAGCAGTAACCATTTTCGATGGGTTGGACTTCGAGATACCCTCGGGCACAAATGTGGCAATCGTTGGGCCTAGTGGTGGAGGAAAATCCACTATTGGATCACTGCTACTGAGATTTTACAACCCTACAAGTGGAAGAATTACAATCAATGGTCAAGATATATCCAAGATGAACGGAAAGTCTCTTCGCCGTCGTATCGGAATGGTCGGACAAGAACCAGTTCTGATGTCAGGATCTATCGCAGAGAACATCGCATACGGCAAACCACATGCTACCAGATCAGAGATCATCGCAGCTGCAAAGAAAGCAAACTGTCAATTCATCAGTGACTTCCCCGAAGGCCTAGACACCTCAGTTGGAGCCCGTGGTGCTCAACTATCCGGTGGTCAAAAACAGCGAATCGCAATTGCCCGCGCTCTGCTCAAGAACCCCGATATCCTTATCCTCGACGAAGCTACATCCGCATTAGACGCGGAATCCGAAACTCTCGTGAACTCAGCACTTGCAGCATTGCTCAAAGGACACAATACCACTATCTCTATTGCTCATCGTTTGTCGACTATCAAACGCTCAGACCATATCATTGTTCTAGGTAGTGATGGAAAGGTCGCCGAAACAGGCACATATAACTCTTTATCTAATAACCCTAAGTCGGCATTTTCGAAGTTGATGGAATGGCAAATGAGTGGTGGGGATATCGAGGAGAGTGCAGGGAAGGAAATCGGTGGACATCTTACGGAGAGTGAGGAGATTAATGCGGATTTGGATAGGATGGATGAGGAGGCGGAAGGGGAGGAGGTTGAGGAGGACGGGCGGAAGGTTAGGAAGCAGAAGGAGACGAGTGCGGAAGTAGTTTTGGAAAAGGCTGGAAAGAGGGTCAAGTGATTTGTTATGATGAGGACGTATATTCAGAGAGTATAGCACACATTGGAAGAGTTATTAGCTTCTGATATTGCCATTGGCGTTTAGAATTATATTGGAAAGGAGACGAGCATGAATAAATGGGCGGGCGGATTACTCGTACGATGAAAAGCGGTGTCAAGTGGCGGCTATGAAAACATACATAGATATGGGGGCTGAGAGAAAAGAAATGAGATGAAAGGATTGGATGGAATGGGAGAGGCTCTGAACTTTTAATTGTATTATACTCCGCTCATATGATCATGGATTGAGTTTTATGTGTATATCTCTTTTCGACTCAACTTGCCTGCTGGTGATGAAAACGCGATTTTCAAATTGATGTAAGTCGTGCGTGGGCATCAGTTTTGATATGAAACGATGAAGCTCGCCTTAATTTGTAGGCTTTCAATGCTTACCGCGAACAATATGTGTTTAGTGGTGGTTTCAATGGAGTGGTAGGGGAAGGGGCTTTCTAGATGGAGATACTACGCTGAGTTACTTGGCGAAAACAAGCCATTACCATATTGGCGCGAGAGAGTCGAGGCTGCTATGCATATGATAGACTTGGATAGGGCCAACGTATGAAAATACAGTAGCGGTATGAAAGCCTACCAGAACCAAGGGGGCAGCTGTGGAGGTGGGGTATCTCCAGGAGGTAGTCGATGGCATCATCTCGACGAAAGCAAGTTTATCGTGTAGCACGAACTCTTGTATTTCATGTATTCCATTCGTTCTAGTCTACATCTCTTAGACACAGGAAATTAGGGCACAGACGGTCAGTGGTAGTATGTGTCATGTTGAGGCGGGGGGGTGTCTTTTTGAAGTTTATGTAAGATTACGCTTGTACGGGATGATAGAAACAGACATACTATGGTTGGTAGCCACTTCTAATAAGTGGCATCAGCTTTTAGTTTTACAGCTTGTGTTTTAGGGAGACTTCATGGCGGTAGTGGTCATGGTCAGTAAATTAAAGGATGAACATACTCAGAGGGGTATCCTAACTACATTGAACTAGTGCATTGGTTACGAGAAGCGAAATCAAGCACAGCATGTCTTGCAGGTTCTAGGAGTAGGAGGAATGTGTTTGGTGCTCAAGCACTTCATCTCTGGTAAGGCTTGTTCCGACGCTCTGGGACTGGCTTGTGACAAACGTGTAGATCACTTCAGCGAAGGAAAAGATGTACATTCGGTAGTGGAAAGACGTTGTGAGATCACATGCATGCACATGCTGGTGTATGTGATCGACCATGCAGCACTGATGGATATCAAAAACTTCCCACAGTGAACAGACAGTCGGTCTTGGATGGTCCTTGAAACGCTTCGGTAGTTGATGAGGATCTCCTCTATACTACAGAGATCAGGACGTCTGTGTAGACTGGATTGAACAGGTCTGGAGAATGCCATATCGATGTTGCTTGAATGATCTGATTTCTCGCTCCCTGGCGATACATGGACGAAGAACAGAAGGACGATGGGAGGTAATCACCGCCATTCAAAAAATCTCCTCGATTACCTCTGACTCGTGGACACGAAGGCCAAGATAGGATGAGTAAAGTCTAGGGATCTCCAATTTCCCCACACCCAATAGCTTTCCAGTGACTACTACGTAAAATTCTTGGAACATGAGATTGGGTAGAGATCATACGGCGCAATGAACATGTTGGGTCATAATGGGATTCCATATTCGTTGATGTCTTATCGAGTCAGTAGTTCTTGTTGCTTGCACCAGCACCAGAGCAGTTCTTGCAGGTGGAAGTAAACATTTTGGGGTAGTTCTCCGTGCCGGTGGAGGCCCTGACTTTACGGCAGAGTGGCAGCATGAAGCTATTCATACCTGACGGGAAGAGTTGAATCACTCTTACAGCAAAGAGAGAGTGACCCGGCTATACTAGATCATGCGCTCTCTATTCCCGACGGTTTTGATCACTTCATTAGTGTCCAACTTGGACCTTGATGTGAGACGTTCTCCTCCCTCCGCTGTGGAATATTGAATAGCCCTGGTATCCAAATTTCGCTTGAACCTCGAGATGCGTTAGTTCCCCACCGATTAAACTTCTCTTGAATACTCCTTTGAATCTGCTCTGCCGTGAATGAAACAGATATGGGGTCCGAGAAATCCGCATGTCGATGTCCATGTCCCTGTATCAAAACGAACATCGCGACAACGCACCGCCACATGTAGTGAACCGGCACCTGCATCTGACGAAAATCAGATCAACAGAGGCCAAAGTGATCTTGGTTCATACATCAAATACGGACTCTGTCTTTGATTTCGTTTTGTGTGGATCGCTCACTGGCGCCTAGATAATGGGGATCGTCGCTCGAGACCCGCGAATTGTCTGAGACATTTTGCTCCATTAAGACCATGCCGTCCCTGCATAGACCGCATGATAGCTGAACCTTGCGGTGGTCCTTTTCGGACGTCCTGAAGGTTTTTGCCGTTGCGCACTAAAATGAAGATATGGATATGGATGGCCTCTTCGGCAGATAGATCGAATGGGGTAAAAAAACGAAATTGACGTGGGAGTGTGCTACTCTCGATATGCCCACGCCGCATATGCTAAGAAAGCTGCTTGAATGGGACATGCTGGTGCACACCAGCTAGATGGCCACCAGATTTAGCTCGGCAGAATGGTAACATGCTCTGCCCCCCATGCTGCACAGACATGCCTTGAGAGACTGCAGTAAGCATATAATCTCGGACCAAGTTCGATAAGAGGAAAAGGGGAATTAGGTGTGACCAAATTTAAACTATCAACTGCGAATAAAAGATTGTAGAAATAGCCGATGAATATGGAAGAATCCGTTCATTGGGACATTGATCGAGGGATTCATGCACCTCGTCGGCACATTCCATGTGCTTACCTACCGGGTATCCCACGTGGATATCTCGAGAAATAAGCGCGTTAGGTCAATATGTGCAAGAGAGGTGAAGCTCTGTTGTACAATCCTGCAAGCTTGTTGGTGTGATGACCGCATATCATCTAGGGAAAATGTAAACTTGCCACACAGGTACATGACCTGTCGAGTCATATTTCGTGCTCAGCAAAACTCCCTCGGTATTTTCGAGCTGACAAACGTTGCATGGACAAAGCAGAAGATGCAAGTTGATGGGAGTTGATGGAAGAACCTGCATGAATTACAAATAATCCTCATGAACGTTGCTGAATCCTGAGACTGTCGACAGGATCATTCAGTATCAAATATCCAACTTTTTCCGTCTGCTTAAGATTGGTTTGCAAGACAGCATTCTTGAAATCCCTCTTTCCAGCTCAGCTTGCGAAAGCCATTGCAAAGCAATACATTTGTTTTGCAATACGACTCAGCTCCATCGAAAGTCCGAGTATGGCATGAATAACAGTCTCTGGGGCTTGAAGTGGCAACCTTTGAGCAATGCCTGTTTGACCCTCTCGTATGTTGAAGTGCAAGATTGTCGTGACCATTGGTGGGTGGTTACGAAGTAAGAGACGAAGTATGCATGCAGAGTGCGAAGTTTGATATCAACGAAACATTGGATAAATTGACGCTGCGTCATATCTAGAGCTGTCATCCTTGTCAGCACTCGGAATGATGTCGCACAGGATCAGTGACGAAGAACTGGGGGCTCTTTTTCAGGATACCACAATCTATTCTTGTAGGTTCGTTGCGATCATCCCGGCAGTTGGTGTGGTGGGTAGAAATCTGGATCGAATTTTGTAGAAGCTTTTTGAGGCTCCTCAACGCGTGGTTTCATCTCACTCTTCCATGATCGCTACAACTGTTCGGATGTGCTAGAGAGGCACAGCCCTCATCTCTGAGATATAATTATCTTGGTGTGAGAGATGCTTCGACAAATTGGATCAAATAGCAGCCATGCTGAAGGATTTAACCGCGTGGGGCCCACAAAGATGACTGCAGCAATTCATAGAACTATATGTAGCACGCGGAACCTGAGCAAACCGGCACGTTTCTGGTTTACTACTAACCCCTTAATTCTGTGACGTTTGGTTCGTTGAGGCGGAGCCCCCCTTCTCGCAGGTGTACGCTGCATGTAATGACTGGTAAATTTGACATGCGTCCACAGAACAATTGATGGCTGCTTACTTCGAGGTAATTCGGGGTTCCAATTGGCCGGACAAGCAGGACACACCCATCTCCCATCGGCCCCAAGGTGAATTCTTTGCTGGCGCGACGAGTGGCGTCGAATCCCGATGAACTGGTTATCAAACGGCGACCTGCGTCTGTCCAGCTGGGATTGTTCGAAGCTGGACGCATCAGTACCACGAGACTGAAAATGGCTACCCGCAGATTCTGAAATGTGCTGCGCCGTCTACTCGGGTTTTAGGTCCCCGAGCTGGTAACAAACGCGACTCGAGCTGTGGAATTGCTGTCGCACCTTCGTATGTAAACAGCCGGATATTCGATATTCCCATTTCTGTTGGTCGCCGTCTATGATAGATTGGCGAAGGTCCTCGAGAATACTAACTCGTGGGGAGTCGTGGAGATTCGTGGAACCTATTCAACCGGGATTGGGATAATGTCAAACGGTACATGGCCACCCGAGTAGGTTAGTATAAAGTATAACAGCTGGAAGAGACCGTTGACGAGGTTATAATTACACGATGCAACCACAACAGCGCAACGAAGATTAGGTGCCACCGGGTAACCTCGATAATCATGAGCTTGCCTTGCATCTGGGGTACAAGATAATGTTGCACTTTTAGGCTTTTCTGTTCCGGCTGCAAGGTCCTTGGAATCCCCGGAAATCCCACACGGCCACACCCGCACACCCGCACACGCCGCACGGCTTGAATCGTGTTTTCTGCTCCTCGTCGACGGGCGGAGTAAGTCTTACATGTACGGTCCTGATGCGGTTGGAGTTCGTGGTTGCTTTGTACAGAGCCGCTGCTCCTCAGATCACTTACAGTATAAGTCGTCGGAATGGCTTGCGGGTAGAAGCATGAATTATTACATAAGGTTTCAGGACCTGTCAGCATTTCCTCATTGAGACAGTCTTGCGAATCTACTTCTCCTCCTTGCTCTCTTGATGTTACACTGGCGAGCAACAAGGGCCCTTGAATGATGACTGCAAAAGCTGCGAATCTGATAGGTAAGATTTGATCCGGTTTGTAATTGACAGATGTGGTTGCAGATTGCAGATTGCAGATCGATATCCAATCGCAACCCTTGCGATTCATGTAGGGAGAGATATAGGGAAATCTGGATCTTTCTGGGTCGTGAAGCATTGAAGAAGGTCTATGCCATCCATCTGAACAATCACAGAGCTGTAGGCATGAGGACCGAGAGGGTGTGCAGTGCATACAAAATGGCCGATGAACTACTCGACTCCAACAGCCGTTTGTTTCCTGGAGTTGCGACCGTTCGAAGTTTCGTCGAAAACTCCCAAATCCGGAAACATCAGCGATTTCCCTGACACCCGTTGTAATGAGTAATGATGCGATGACACTATGACACCCGTTGCCGCTGCCATCTGGGATTTAACAATCTTGTTCGGTTCAAGGTTGGCCTGCCGTTACACCGAAAGCTTACTGGGATGTAAGATCTACTACGACTTCGTTTCAGGGGCTAGTCCCTCTGCACGATTCACTGTGCATCAAAGCGAAAGCACGAGATGAATGAATACAAGGAAATCTGCAGGAGCATGCACATGAAAAGCATGAAAAGCAT
>LLKJ01000453.1:0-19916 GCA_002242865.1 Clarireedia sp. CPB17
GCTCAACCTCCAAAAAATCTTCTTCATCACCTCAAACACCAAATACCTTTTATACCCCTTAACCCCCAACCCTCTCGTCTTCCACGTTCCCCTCACAAGCGTCACCAGCGTATGGAGGACTTTTTTGCTTCCCTATCAGCCATCTGCACATCCATACCATACAAACTGCAAGTAGAGGTCTGTATAGATGCAAGTCCTACCAAAACAAGAAGGATGAAAGAAAATAATGGGGGAAGAGCCATGTGAGTTCAGCTTCTCGAAATTCTCGTAACATTTTTATTTTCATTTTTTCCCCCCAAAAGGAATAGAGACCAGCCGAGGAAAAAAGTGACGATGCAGTGAGAGGAAGAAAGGACAATAGAACGAGTGCAAAGAACAAATAAAACGACATACCAATCCCGACAGCAGCCGGGACCAAGTCCGCCATCTCCCCGAACGTGAGACCGTCCGCCTCCGGGCCGGCCCGCGCCTTCGTTGACATCGTGATCCGATAGCAAACGAGTAAGCTCTTCGATGTATGGAATCAATCAATGAAACGAGTCTTTCCGTAAGACACAATACATTGGTATTTTAAAAAGAACTTGGTAAACGGATTCGGGAGAAAGATAATTTATTGATTTTAAATGCATTTATTGAAAAAAAATGAGGGGATGTCATACAGCTCCCAAGTGACCAGGTGGCTTTCTGTGTAAGACACGGGATGTAACATCTTCACCAAACAAGGTAAGTTGCTGCAAGCCGAGCGAGCAGTGCTTGTAAACCAGTAATTTGGAGTGCTTGTAATTAGTGATCACGAATGAATCATCAACTCACAGGAACGTCATGTGAATAGTCAAAGAGTGTAAACCTTCGGAAAAAGCAATGACGAAATTTTGTTTTTTGATATTATTTCGGGTATCACATCATATCATGACGACAGCATAGCAAGTCGGATCACTAAACCAACCTCTTCAAGCCCCTCTTCCTCTTCCCACCGACCTCTCTCCCCTCCTCGATTTCCAACATAGCCTCCCTCTTCTTCTCCCCGACCAACTTCAGACTCTCCCTAATAACTCTCGTCTCCAGATTGACGCCATCCTCCTTCCACTCCTCCATCTGTCTCCCGACTCTCGTTTCGATAGCCAACACGAGCTGCACATCCCTTTGCCCAACAAACGTCACCGCCTCACCTTTCCTGCCCGCTCTGGCCGTACGACCCACGCGGTGGATATAGTCGTCCGGATCGCGGGGGATATCGTAGTTGATAACAAGACCGACCTCGGGGATATCCAGCCCACGGGCTGCGACGTCTGTGGCGACGAGAATGCGGGCCGCAGAGGCGCGGAAGCGGCCTAGGTTGTCGATTCGTTGTCTCTGGGGCAGTTTAGAGTGCAGGGCTGTGACGCGGTGGTCAAGGAGGCGAAGCAGATGGGTGAGGTAGTCGGCGGTTGCGGTGCGGTTGCAGAAGATGATGATGGATTTGGGTAGGTTCTTTGCGGTGAGGAGAAACATGTGGAGGTAGTGTTCACGATGGGTGACTGGTACTTGCAGATGCATTTGCTTCAGTGAAGGGGGGATCGCTAAAGCTTCTGTGTCAATTTCGCAGACAAATACTGGAGGTTTTCCCGGTGCACGAGGTAATTCTTTCAGAGCGCGCACTTCTGGGGTAACGGTAGCCGTGAAAAGCAGAGTCTGTCGTTTTGCGGGAGGTGGTAGAACAGATAGACATTCTTCGACATCTGGGAGCATACTTCCCACAGAGCCAGATGCTAGCAATCGATCGGCTTCATCGAGAACGACCATGCGCACTCGACGCAAAGCGCATATTGTATCTTCACCCGACGTTCGAATATGGTCTGCTAATCTACCCGGGGTCGCAATAACAATATGTGGTCGTTGGGCAAGGGCCGTCGCTTGAGGTCGCATTTCAGACCCGCCTGTTATCAAGACCGCTTTTAGAGACTGCGGAGAGGAAATCGCTTTGAACTGCTCGTAAATCTGCAGTGCCAATTCCCTAGACAAAAGAAATAGTGATGTCAGCTAGACAATACCCCATAGTCAATATCAGCAAGGAGTCTCACCTCGTGGGAGTAAGCACTAAGGCAAAGATCCCGAAAGGATCTTCAGCCCATTTCTGAAGGATGGGTACAGCGAATGCTACCGTTTTTCCAGAACCGGTGCGGCTTCCTCCTATACAATCTTTTCCTTTCAATATTTCTGGTATGCATCCTTTTTGAATACCCGTCGGCCGCTTGATCGCCATAGCCCCCAATGACCCCACCAACCATGGCTTCACATTTAAGGCAGCGAAAGAGGTTTGTGTGTCTGTCGCAGCCAATATTGCGCCATTGTCGATATTTTTGGAATCAAGAGAAGTCTGTTGCGGTCTTGCCTTTACGCGCGAAGGCACAGAGGTTCTTGTAATCAATGGTACATCGACATCGGTGTGGTCCAAGGATGTTTTCCGTCGTTTCCGCGAAGCTTGACTATCTAGAGAGTCTGAGTCCGAATTCGAAGAGTCCTCTGCTTCCTCGCCAGATGAAGAATCTTGATTAGATTCGGGAGAAGTGCCGGGCGCTTGTCTTGAAATTTGATCAGCAGTCTCGGACCGTGGCGACAGCTTTCGAGCAGGCATCTCGAGTTGTTTGGTTTTGGTCGAGATTGATTGATGTCCAGAGGAAACAGGTTGTGAAATTAATTTTTTTTTGGCCGGCCTGTCACAATCTTTTTTGGTACGTACTTAGAACTAGCACTTGCTGACTGTATCTTTATCCGGTTACCGTCGGAACCTTGTCTGGTTACATCAGATGCGCGCGCTTAAACATCGTTTCTTTTTCTGAAACAAATCATATGACCAATAGGAATCCAGAAAGCGAATTTCACCAGGATGTGTGAAAGGCAGGGTTCCTGCTTGTACCTGCCAGAAAGCGCGAACCGAATTTGGACAATGGATGGATAAAGTCCCAAATGCAGAAAAGGACAGACATAGCATGATACTATTATTATAGATAGGGAGAGCAGAGGAAAGGGGAGGAGGACGAAGATGCTCCGTCTAGTCTACCGTTACGTTCGCTGAGCGAGGATGTTTGCGACAGTGTGCACTGAGCATTTTGCATTGCGTACTTGGACGGCATTCCGGCATGTCTCTCGTCTGATCTTATTGGCGAGCGCGGAAGTCGCGAGAGGATCCCAGGAACCGGCACTTTGGTTGGAGAAAAGAAGGAAACGAAAGGAGGGGCAGGTCTGGGCAGTCAGAGCGGTCGGCTGAGTGCTGGTTGCTGGTTGCTGGTTGCTGGTTGCTCATTGCTGGTCGGTTAGACATGATAGACAGATATGAAGCCTCAACTCCAAATCGAATGAGTGTGCGATGGTTAGAGTTGCATCTCCTCTCCTCTTCTCGCCTCGTCTCTTCTAGACCTGCCGACTACCGTACGGAGTAGTTGTAGTTAAGAATAGCTAGGAACAGCGTCATGATTGGGGGGGCACGAAAATTCCAAACGTCTTACTTTAGGTAATGCATGACTGCGTTTTCTGACCACCATCATTTCCAAACGGACGATTTCAGAGTGATACATTCAGATACCATCAGATACATCCAGATACACGTTACTGGAGAGCGTCTGACTGATACACTTAACCTCCCACGCTCTAGCCGGAGATTGCCGCGTAACACATGTCCCAAAAGTCAACAAGACAATTCAGCTCGTTATTGGCAGCGTTTCTTACCTTATACTGCAGACGAAAAGGCATCTGTCTGTCACCTTGTTTGGGATTGTTACGAAGGGGCGAGGACTCAACGGCTCGAAGGCTGCGTGGGTAAGCCAAGTTAATCTCACTTGGATGATCGGTCTGGGAGAGGGGAAAGAATGGAGCAACGGAGCAATGGGGCAATGGCAGAGCGGCTTTGGTTGTCTTGGCTACTCGTCCCCTCTGTCCTGTTCTCGCGATGCTACTTGTATACCAGAGCTATGCCGTTCGACCTGTCAACATGCACAGTACATGCACAGTACATGCACAGTACATCCACCTTAACACGGATAACAAGGATATATCCAAAAAGACAAACTGCATGCTCCCGTTTGGTACTTACGAATGGTCGCATCGACCCCAAATTCACACGAACCCTCAAGCCATGAATAGGAAGAGGTACAGTAGTGAGTTGCCCACAAAAAACCCTTACTTCGCTCGCATATCCCATACTACAGTATCCCTACCATACCATCCCTACCTCCCAGTCAGCCTTTCTACCAACTACGACGCAGAAAATCTTTCCTCTCCAAACCCTTCTAACCAACTTCAACCTTCACACACTTCGCTCTCCACACTTCAGTCTTTCCAACATCCATCGGTACTTTATACCTACCAACCAATACCTAATCCCCAATACCCAATCCCCTACTCCTTAGCCATTTGTTGACTCCATCTTCTTGTTTTTGGTTCGAGAACAATATCAGACCATTTCATTCATTCATTCGTTCTATCCATTTATCACTCATTCAGAAACATAACTTCGCGCGCTCCGACCCTCTTAAATATCCCTCCGTATCCCCTCATCTGTTCCAATTCCCTCTTCCTCATCCCTCAATATCCGCGACTAATCCTATTTTATCGACCCACTCTGTGACGATAAGCTTGAGACAAACACAAGTCTCGGTTTGGAATACCCGCCGATAATTACGACTGCTGTACACTCACCTCACCTCAACGACCACACTTCGACTCCTTCGTTTTGCCCGTACTCGACTGCGTTATAGAAAGTACCCACGAAAATTCTTTTCCTTGCCCTCGCTCTTTGATACCCAGCCTGCCAATACTTGTCCGGTGACCAACCTGCAACCCACTCAACCTCGTTTTTCCATCCTCCAACCAGCGGGCATCTGCAGCGGACGACTGCATGCCGACGCAAGATCGGAATAGAGCCACAGATAGCACCGGCAACGGTGTAATCCAGAATTCGGGAGAGAGGACCACGGTAATAATTACAGACTTTACCGAAATCACTGCATTCGTACGCCACGACCTTAGCATACTCTCTTAGTATGTACCAACATACTGAAGACTCTGCTGACACTCCGAAGCCCTCCAGCCATCCACTCTCCAACCAACTCCCCATCATGTCTTCTCCAGCACCTTTACTTCGTCCTCCGATTCCAGGAAGCCGATCGAACGGTGGCGCTAGGACTCCTAGATTGGGACTGGCCATTCCACCGTCTCCAAATGCAAAACCCGTCAACGGTGCTGTCGCGGCGCCTCCCATGAAAGGGCTTACTCTACAGATGCCCGGGTCGATGCCCTCGCGACCTTCATTACCTCGATTACAATTAGCTACACCTATGGGCAGTAATGCTACCCCATATGAACAACCTGTGCAAAATGGACGTGGCACAGTCGCCCCAGGGCAATCTGCCAGTGGAGGCAGTGAAAGTAGTGCAGCACACTCGAGGTCCGGGAGCTTTGGTCCGATGGACGGCAAAGGAAGTGGACCGACATCTGCTGGATCTCAATATTCGGCCTTTTCATTGGCATCACAATACGGTTTAAGCAAACCACAAGGCACACCTGACCCCTCATCTGCAGTGGGGTCATTATACTCAGAAAGAAGTGAAGGAGGTGTTGGAATGGAGCGGGATGGTAGCATGAATGGGCTCGAGGCATTCGACAAACTCAGCCTGGAGAAAGGAAGAACATTAGATGTCGAAGACTTAGATGATGATGGATGGCGGATAGCAAGTATGGAGAAGAGGATTGAAGAAATGGGTAGCTTAGGAGAGGGTGCAGGAGGTGCGGTCACCAGATGTAAGCTGAAAGGCGGTAACACAGTCTTTGCATTAAAGGTATGTTTATCTTGTTTCCATCTCTTTTCCGTTACTGACTTCTTTTCTCAGATCATCACGACGAATCCAGACCCTGATGTCAAAAAACAAATCGTTCGAGAATTAGGTTTCAACAAAGGCTGTGCCAACGAACACATCTGTCGCTATTATGGAGCATTCGTCGAGCCATCCACAGCTACTATTTCTATCGCTATGGAGTTCTGCGAAGGTGGTTCTCTAGATTCCATTTACCGTGAAGTGAAGAAGTTAGGGGGACGAACTGGTGAAAAGGTCCTAGGAAAGATCGCCGAAGGTGTTCTGAATGGCCTCACCTACCTCCATGGAAAGAAGATTATCCATCGAGATATCAAACCCTCGAATATCCTCCTTTGCCGAGATGGTCAAGTCAAGCTTTGCGATTTCGGTGTTAGTGGGGAGTTCGGTACCAAGGGTGATGCCAACACCTTCATTGGAACTTCCTACTACATGGCACCTGAACGTATTACCGGTCAATCATACACCATCACATCCGACGTCTGGTCTACAGGTGTCACCCTTCTTGAAGTCGCTCAACATCGTTTCCCCTTCCCTGCTGATGGATCAGAAATGCAACCTCGAGCTGGTTTGATCGACCTCTTAACCTATATCGTTCGACAACCCATTCCTAAGCTTAAGGACGAACCAGATGCGGGCATCAAGTGGAGTGACAGCTTCAAGTATTTCATCGAGTGCTGGTATGTATTCTTTCTCCAATTCATGAAGCAAACCCAGCGGAAACTAACATTATAACCCTAGTCTTGAAAAGGATCCCACACGTCGTGCCTCGCCTTGGCGTATGTTGGAGCATCCATGGATGGTTGAAATGCGCAGCAAACGCGTCAACATGGCACACTTCCTATCCACTGTCTGGGGCTGGTCCGAGAAATAGATGGACCTCAAATTCACATCTCTTCTTCGTGGTCACCACTCTTACTCTTACGGCTATTTACTTTGCATCAGATGACATATGAATGAATACATATAGACTGGCAATGACTGGATGGATGATAGATGACGATGATGAAAGACACAAAACGGCGGGGAGGCTTATGAATATGAAATGTCATGGAACTTTTTCTACATCCACCTACATACGACCCGCAAATATCGCCACCACTTCACAGTTCCCTTCAGCGATGCCGGGCATCTTACAAAAAGAGACTCGCCTCGACGTCACTTTTGCTTCAAGCCTTTGAATTTCTCTCGGTCTTCCTTTCCTTCTTGTTCACGGCGCAAAAATCAGCCATCCAGCATCTTCCACACCAAGCATCATTATTTCCCGTGGATAGGAGTTCTTTTTACATAGGAGTCGATACTGAGACCTTGTTTTTTTGGTTTTACTGCTACTTCCACCTGCACATCTTGTCATAACATCATGTCACATCACATCATGTCACATCACACTACTCTCCTTCCAATTTCTCTCTCTCTCTCTCTCTCTCATGTACCTTGGAATATGGGAAAAGGGAGTGCGGGGTGCGGTGCGGGGTCTTTCTTATGCTGGATCCGGAAACATGGGTGTTTGCTCTATTTTTTTGGTGTATTTTCTTGTATGCGCGGTTGAAATATCATTGAATTATCTAACTACTCACAAAGTATCAGTATCAGTATCAGTATCATTTATAGTATAGCGACGGAAATGGATAGCATGAAGGGGCACTCAAATCAAGCGTGGTTATAAAGAGTTCCTGTTTTTTTGTGTATTTCAAAAAAAGAAAATGCTCTCTCTCTTTTTACTCTGTTTTTTGTACGTGTTGTATTAACCTTGTGCCTAACTATCAAACCTTATCTATCAAACTCTATCTACTTAATTCGGTTGTTGCTCTGGGCCGTAGCAGCGCTGTATGAGCAAGATCTTGAGCATATTTGTGTGACACGTGAAGTAGGTGTTGAGCAATTCGAGCGAGCGGCTTGAAGTATCCTTTTCAGACAAACTAATTATTCCCATTCTCGCATTTGGGCCCATCTCTACCTAATCCCTCCTGTCTCTCCTATTCCTTTATCTACCCTTCTATAATTACCTCCCCTTCATCCCAGCTGTTCCCGTCTTCCTCTCCATTGCTCTCCGGCTCTGTCAGCGCAGAACTTGCCGACATATGTTCCAGCTGCTGATCCTCAAAGTGAGCGATGGTTTCCAAGATATCCCAATCCCAGTCCAGGTCAATCCTACAAATCAATCGTCAGCAAATCTCCGACTACCTTACGCATAAAGGACAGAAGATAGATATGACAACCTTTTCCACGCCGCCGCCTTTTTCAGCGCCTCCCCTCTTGACATGCGCTCATATTTCTCATCCGACATCCCTTCTCTCGAACCGCTCGTCAGCGGATCGCCCGCGCGGGGAAAGGGTGGTTTGCGCGCTGTGACGACGTGAACTGTTAGGTAGTAGTTGCCGCTTGCGACAGCGTCCACTTCAACTGGGGGTAAATATTTCTCGATCTGTCGTTCACATTAGCTGTGGCCTCATCGTAGAAGCGCAGGATCAAGAAACTTGTGGTATGGAATCCTCCAACTCAGTCTGATACAGGATGAAGTCTCTGAGTCGCTCGCCTGTTGTTGTGGTTCCGCCGATAGGGAGACGACGGATGTGTTCTTGTACGTCCCAGAACCTACGAAAGTGTCAGACAATCTATCAACCATCGTTCTCAGTGGCAGCTCACCCTGCTCCTTCGAGCCATGACTTTAGGTTCACCGCGGGGATGCCATCGCGCGGGCGCATGATCGCTTTCTGGCGTTCTTCAACTCTTCGCATCCAGCCAGGCACATCGCTAGCTAGCTCATCGGTATGGGGTGGTCGTTCTAGTCGATCGGCAATACAGTCCGTCCACCCAGTCTGAGCTTTGCTTTTGCGGTGATCTTCGGGTTTGTCCGCTGAGGAGCGACAAGCTGCTATATTTCGTGGTCGGGCATCCATTTCGATAAATTCTACCACACCGTCCGGCTTTAGGATCCTGATGAAGGTCAGTGTTGCTGTGCGAGATTCTGAATCGTTCCTACATACAAGCGGATATCATCAAGGAGATTCTTGTAACTTTCGGTTCTGTCAAATATGTCCCTGCTGCGAATAAAAGAGTAAAAGTTGCGAGGAATGGGATGTCGATTGTTAAGTAGACAGTTCAGGTTTCGCACTGTGAACTTAACCTCTCTTTGGGACGTTGTTTTTGGTAGCACGGAATCTCTGCAGTTCATATTAGCACTTCGTTTGAGGCATTGGCCCAGGGTCATGCAGCTGTGCCTTAACTCGGTGTCCTTGTTCATGCATGTCCAATGATCGGTGTCATCTGTACCGTCTATGATCCAGTCCAGATGTGCCTTTTTAAGTTGGAAGCACCAACTACCGTCGCTGCAGCCAACCTGTCCTGTTGTCAGTGGAGGCAGTGGAGGGGTCGATAGTGCATACCTCAAGAACACGAGGCGGACCCTGAGAGACCGTCTCAGTCTGCTTCTCTCCGGGTGTGGCACTGGGGATATTCTTCTTGGGGGTGTCAGGCTCATACTTCCAAGATGATACTCTTTCCAACCAAGCTAACTCGTTAATTTTATGGCTAGGAGGACCTTCCCACTCAGCTTCTTCGACATCAATCATCCTAGTCCTAAACTATAGACAAAGAGTTAGTGATGTAAAACAAAGTTACTCCAAGCAGACATAAACTGAGATCCACAAGGAAATGGCCTTCGATAGACAACAACAGTTTCCACTCACATCATGATGATACACTTTCTTGAATAATCTCATAATTTGAGTAATATCCTTCATGTCGCGAGAACTCTGCGGATGCAATACGCTTTTGGCCTCCACCAACTCGCCATATTCATTGTAAACCATCCAAACTTGATCCGCATCGAAATTTGCAGCCGCGGAACCGTCGAAGGAGATAGCGCGAACAGAGGCCTCTCGAGATGAGGGCGATTGCATGGATAAATTGGACATAGGCTCTACCAACTGGGTCGGGATGAAATGGGAAGCAAGGGATGACCTTCCACGGTCAAGGTCCTTAAGACTTTGTTCTTCAGCTCTATAATTTTGCTGTCAGTAAACCAAGGTTGGGTCTCAGCTAGACATAAGTTTCATTCGACCAGTTCCCGTCATCGAGCACTGCTTTGATTCTCTTCACATAAATCTGAAACTTATACCAACACGCAGATAGAAATTTAAGCATACCTTGTAACGTCTTTGTCTTCAGAATCAACTGCACATCCATCCAAGCCTGCAATACCAACCTCGAGTCCATTTTCATCCTTGACCACATTACGCTTGGCACCTGGCGAGCTCGAAGGCCTCAACTCCCGCAATGATTTTACGCTTCCAGTTCTTCGATGTGTGGGAGAAAGCTGCGGGATTGCATCTAGATCGACTTGAAACACCTTGCCTTGTAAAGATGTAAACACCAGCGGCGAGTACTGCTGCTTGTCGCACTCGTGGTCCATGATGAAGGGAGATGAGTGTTTGAATGGTGATGAAGAGGTGCTGTAGGTAGTCGTTGTTATTTTTCTAAAGAAGGCAACGACTTATGAAATTAGAAAGAATCAATTATGGCTTTGAGAAACATGTTTCCTGAAGGAGGGTCGGCGGTGGGTGGAAGATATCACCGACGAAGCTGGATGAAGAAGGAACGATTCTTGTGTCCCGAGAATCAGACGATCTCCAAAATTCACTGACTCTGACGTAGTTGAAAGTGATTAATCCAACTCATAATCCGCCGCTTTCTATTAGAAATATTCTATATATATATGCAGTCCGACTCCTCCTTTACCATCTTCTCCGTCCGTCTACAGTCTTGAAGAAAAGCCTCCCGCAGGCTTCACGAACTTCAACGACGCCGGTTCACTCACCAAATCCTCGTCTTTCAAAATCTTCTGAAATTCCTTGAATTTCTCAGAACTACCATGAGCTTTCCCTGCTTCTCTATCTTTGTACCTATGAATGTTCACGCCTGATCAGAACAGTCGAGGGATGGGGTGAATGGATACAGGTTGCGAACTTACGTTTCAAGCATAATGATTTGTTCAACGCCGGACTGCTTGTTCACTTCACGCGTGACTTCGTATCTCAAAGTTCCGGGTTCGTTGTCTTTCGCGTATTGGGCGACTTCGCTGAGGAGTTCAACGATCTAGATAGGGGCGTGGTGTTAATGATGTTGCAATGGACCATGCGTGGTAGGCAGGGCAATGAACGTACCCGATCTACTTTCCCGGCTTTGGGGTATATAATTGCGATGACATCGATTTGGGCCATGATTTTGATATATTTCTCGAAAGATAGTATGGTTAAGCTATGCGGTGAGCTGGCGGGACGGTTTAGTATTTATGTCCGCGGGGCCCCGCTTCCGCTTCTGATTGTGGCCGCAACCTCGGCATATCCTCGACGTGGACCAATCAGGAACGAGTTCTAGACATTGACGATGATTACAAATCTAATGTGCTTGTGTTTTTAAGGATATCACCGATAGTTTCTACACATTGAATCGCACGCTGCTTTGTTTTGCATATCCCGTGGTCTCTGCGACTTGTGATGGGCCGTAACACATTGGGGTTAAATCTGGCGCTGGTTTATACCTTCGATTCCTCAGGGCGGGGTGAGGTAATCGGATTGCTATCTTGTTGCTTCATGCATCTCGGTCTGTCTGAGCAGCAGAAGCATGCCATATGTCATTTCAAACATCTAAATCCCGTTTGACATCACCGATGTACGGGGATTAATGGGCGACTCTGATGAATGCACCCCGGAGAAAGCAGTATGAATCTACTGTCTCATTTGCTTTAAAAATAAAAGTTGAATTGCGTGGTGACGGAGGAGTAAGAATTGGTACGCAAATTAAAATTCACCATCCAAATAAGGTAGTCACCTTCTTTGCACCTGATGGTACGTTCAGCAAACAGGCACTCGCCTACCATGTCCAGAAGGAACTTGATACTTGAATTAAATTCACTGTTTTTGGCTTGACGGTGCCACTCGAAATGAGTCCGAGGCCGGAATCCGAAGATTGTTAATCATACATACAGCATTATGGCACCCTTCGGATTGAAAGAGCACAAAGCTGCGCGACTGGCTTTGCCAACATTTCCGGCATTCAAAGCAAGTCAAGCGGCAGCTTTGGATGCTAGTTTGGATGGCACAAAAGCTAACGAGGCCGAAATATTTAAGCCAGAAGACCTGAGTAGGAGAGTCGGATCGAAGTGAGTACTGCTTTTACTGAAGTCCTCTAGGGTTCTCTTCCAATGCTTTCGCGAAACAACAGAAAAGCAAGACGTTCACGCCCGAGAGCCCGCTGTGTGAGTCAAGTCATAAATACAATGCAGGTCTTCTAATTCATCTACTGACAATCCCACACAGCACCGCTCCGTACTTTCATCTCATCTCCATCCAATATCCCGACACCAAATTCGCCCCAAATTGCGCCGAGATTACAACCGTCTCCAACAGAGCACGATTACCTCCTCGAAATTTCCGATTCTATTCGACAACAGTTAAGACAGGATGTGTTTCCCATGCATGATATCGAACTTCTAGATCTTCTCATCGATGACCTCTTACTTGGAGATACACCTATAGAACTCATTGCCGGAGCTAGATTGGACAAGATCATCGACGAAATACTACAGCATGTTAAGCATAACTTCTTGAACCAAGATCCAGCATTTCAGAAGGTTATGCGCAAAGCAGCATCTCTTCAATCTCACTGGCTTCAGACTTTCAAGCAGAGATATCATACGATGGACGCAGAACGATTGAAGATCATGAAAGATTCTGGCTGTTTACATGACATGGAAATGAATTTTGACGAGGCCAAGAAAGTCGACGGGCCTCTATGGCAGGCAACAAAGATTGAGACTTTTTCTGAGATGGAAGCCAATGAATATTTCGAGCCTGGAGCGTCAGTATATAACATTCTTCCATGGTGACCACGCTAACACATCTATGCAGCTGGTTTCTCAATGTAGAGTGTGCCATTCGCGACGGCATTGTGCGTGAAGATCAAGAATTCACTGAAGGAACAAGTGGGAAACCGGTAGCGTTTTCGCTTCTTTCGGGAATGGAAATTCGAGGTCCTGTGCCAGGGCAGTGGATTCATGTCGTTGAGTCTACGACACGCATGTATCATTCGGTACGACTTACATACGTTGGATGTGTAATCAGGCTTTTGAGGGGTCATAAATTGAAGAGCGAAAGAGCACCGAGAGCCGGCGTGCGATATGATGGCCTGTGAGGAGATCTTCATTCGTATCCAAACTAAGCTAATTGAAAATAGCTATAAGATTGAATCTTGGGGACACGTACTTCTGAGATTGAACGGTAAAGGCCCTGATGTTTATCGGAACACCCTTACCCTGGTGGAACTACCGGGACAAAAGTCCATGCAAGCTCTGGACGAAATACCTTGTCCATGGCAATCAGATAACTGGGAGATATATAACAGAATGATTGCAAGTGAGAAGAAGAACCGGGAGGGTGAAGTGGCATTCAAGGACTATCGAGATGCGGAAGCTGGTGAAGACTTCGCTCGGCAAGTTTTTGTCGAGCACATGAAATCTCTCGGATCTCTTGCATATAGAGCTTTGAGAGACACCACTCGTCGGCTTGATATACTCCCTCTTCAACTCCCAATGCGAGTACCTGTCATGGCTGCGCCTCCTACAGAAGCCTTGCGCACACCCCATCCAGATGCTATGCCAACACCTGGGCTGCAATAATAATACGGTACTAATTAGACATGAGCATTATTGTGAGGGGTAATACTACGGATAGCTCGTAGGCAGCCTAAAATAGAACAAATGGAATCCATCAATATGAAGATGGTGCATGCCAATGCCAATGTGGAAGAGACCTAAAGTGAGTGAACGTTGGAGGTAGGCGGCCGCACCGAGAAAATACGACCAATCATGGGCGGAAATTTGGACCCTTGCACTTCACTAGTACAAAAGTGGGAATATTCTTTTTTGGAGAAATTCTTCAATGTCGTTCCTTCCACACAAGTTCCAGTCATCAATACTTCACTTTCAATTTGCGTAGAGAAAATTGCAAAACAGTGAATTATTTTAATTGCTCAAAATGACTAGTCTAGAAAATGGCGACTCAATTCATCAATCTCCTCGCAAGAGGCAGAAACTCGAACCTTCTTCTCCCACCACAACCTCCCACCTTCTTGATACCCCTCAATTGAACACCATAAATTCTGATTCCACTTTGAACAACAATCCAGATATCGCGATGGAGAACAGCGAGCAAAAGCAACAAGATCCCGTCAGTGACACTTCTCAAACTGAGAGAGAAGCTGAGGCAGGTATCCTCCACTATGTCAACAAGTCGAATCCCGGATTCCAAGGTGTTTTGAAGCATAGGTATGTTTGCTTTGATGTACCTTGTCCATGTTACTCTCTACGATAAGTTTAGAATGATTGGGACCACCGCTTTAGTGAAAAATCCCTTTCGCTGCCCTGTCCAACAACCGGGTCGCAGCCTTGGATCTGTGTTTTGGTCAGATCTATCCATTGCAGAACTTCCATCATCCTTCACACAACTTTTCATTCTTACTTTCTTGACTCATACATTTCGAGTTCTTCAACTCTCCTCTGGTCCAATGAGCGTCAGCTGACTCACCGATATAGATACACTGATTTCATGGTGAATGAGATTACGCTAGATGGCGAGGTCGTTCATCTTCGGAATGACAGAGCTCCTCGGAACAAAGTATGTTCTTCTTTATGCTCTATGCAATAAATTGATGGCATTTCGAGTTGAGTATAACAAACTGACAATTCAAATTAGCATGCTGCAAGAACCAATACCGATACGGCTGATGCTGCAGATGAAAATCAAGTACCCGTCGCAAGTGTCAAGGAAGGAGAATTTGCTTCCACCGACTGGCCTGCTCTACCTCTAACGGCAGCTGTTGAGTCAGTTGTAGCCCCCGATAGCTCAACCGCACCACCATCAGACCCAACAAATCCGAGCGCGGAGGCGAGTGGTAGTGCTGTCAACAAAAGTCTGGTGAAAGAACTTCGGTCTAATGACCTTGAGCTTCTGGCAGAATACTTCGGTAGCACTTTAGCTCCACAGGTTGTCGAGATGGACAAAAAGATTCAGCAAAACCCCAACACCAAGCCCGCAACAATTGGCACTCTAACTTCTGAGCCTGTCGATGACAAGCAGCGACGTGGACGTTTGCATCAATTCGTACGTCGAGTTTTTGAAGGGCGCTTAGAGACCGAGGGCTCGGACGATGGTACTATAACCGTCTTTGCTGCTTCACAGAAAAGCAGAGGGGGTAACGCAAGTGCAACTCCGAGACAAGGGAACCATCGTAGCGACGGTCCACAGCAGACCAAGGGGAAACTTGGTTGGGAAGAACTTGGGGGTCAATATCTCCATTTCACGCTCTACAAGGAGAACAAGGACACAATGGAATCTATTCATTTGCTGAGTCGCTTGCTAAAGGTCAAACCGAAAGATTTCACGTATGCAGGTACAAAAGACCGTCGAGCAGTGACGGCCCAGCGTGTCAGCGCGTTCCGCCACCATGCGCAAAGACTGGCAAATCTGAATCCCAAACTGTGGGGGGCAAAGGTCGGAGACTTTAAGTATGAGAAGTTTCCACTTAGACTGGGTGATCTTGAAGGCAACGAGTTCACGATAACCTTACGAGACTGCCATTTCGGCGAAGATCCTAGTATTTCTGATGACGAGAAGGTGGAGCTCGCGAAACAGATCGTCGGCAAGGCTGTGGAGCACATTCGGACTCACGGTTTCATCAATTACTTCGGACTCCAACGCTTTGGCACATTCGGCATTGGTACGGATGATATTGGAAAGATGATCTTACAGGAGGATTTCAAAGGTGCAGTTGATTCGATTCTCAGCTACACCGAAGAAGCTCTCGCCGCCGCACAGCAGCCAGACCAATACGAAGGCAAGATCGGCAGAGACGATGTTGCGCGCGCTCAAGCCATTCATGAGTTCAAACAGACTGGCAAGGATAGATGCCTCCAAAGAATGCCAAGAAGATTTGGTGCAGAGTCGGCAATCATAAAGCATCTTGCTTCTAGACAGGGTCAGAATGACTACCAAGGCGCCATCCTCGCTATTGCCCGCAATCATCGCACCATATTTGTCCATGCTTATCAGTCTCTTGTCTGGAACACGGTAGCTAGTGAGCGCTGGTCTCTTCATGGAGATAAGGTTGTCGAGGGCGATCTTGTTCTCGTCGAAGGCAAAGCCAATGAACAGAAGGACGAGTACGATGAAAATGGAGAGATTGTGATCCACCCAGCTAGCGATGATGTTGCATTGACTTCGGATGACGTTTTCCAGCGTGCCCGACCTCTGTCTGCTGAGGAGGCAGCCAGTGGAAAGTTCACAATTTTTGATGTTGTGCTTCCACTACCTGGCTTCGATATCGAATACCCTGCTAATAAGATTGGAGATTTCTACAAAGAGTTCATGGCCAGTGAACGTGGAGGCCGCCTTGATCCAGCGAACATGCGTCGTAAGCAAAAGGACTTCAGCTTGAGCGGCAGCTATAGGAAACTTCTTGGTCGAGTTAGAGATGATATTAGCTTTGAGGTTCGAAAATATCATGATGAGATTGAGCAGTTGGTGGAAACAGATTACGAGATCATCCAAAAAAGCAGAGGTCACTTCAAACATCATCAACAGAACAATGGCCCAGCTTTACGAGGAAACCATAATGGACAACCCAACAACCGCGGTGGTCGACAAAATGGAAATGAAGTTCATGGCAATCGAAATGGTCGTCAAATGGCGGATACTGCAGCCCAGGGACGACAGAACAACATTCAGTATGCCGGCAGTGCTCAGCATAACGCATGGAAGGCCCTCCCAGGGAAACTTGCCGCTGAAGATAAAGCTGCTGCAGAGGCCTGGGAAGTACAGAAGCAAAACCCGGTGGATGTCGATTCGATCAAGCAGCCCATCTACAAGGAAACATTCATTCAAACTTCTGCTGAAGATGAGGGTCGCCGCACGGGGGTGCGAACCACGCAGATCTTAAACAGCAAAAATGAAGTCATTGATGAGAGTGACTTGAAAATTGATGCCACAGAAGCTGCTGGAGTTGTCAAACTCGAACGAACAGACGCCTCTGCTGCGGTCATCCAAGAAGGTTCTATTGTCACCGATTCCGGTGATGATAATGAGACGCAAGATGGTGGCGTAAAGTTAGAAGCATCGGTCACTCTAAAGAGATCCGCTGAGGAGATGTCTGAAACTCCCGCGGGTGCGACGAAGCAAGAAGATGCAAGCATTGAAGTCATTGAGATCAAACCGGAGATTGATGCTCCTTCTGTTGTTGCTGAGGTTTTACCCGTTGAGATGAAGACGGAAGCGCCATCTACTGATGTAGAAATGACTGGTCTTACGGAGCCAGGTGATGCCTCACCGAAGGAACAGTCTGGACCAGTACGACTAGCAGTCGTTCTCAAGCTCGGTCTGGGCTCCAGTGTATATGCTACCATGGCTCTCCGCGAGTTGATGCAACACGGCGGTGTTCAAGTGTACAAACCAGACTTTTCATCTGGTAGATAGGATTACGAATTTGTTTGTGGAATTGTTTTCAACTTGCGTACTCCACTATGATATGTTACACACATATGGTGTTTGATACATCCATGGAGTTGATTGTTCATTTAAGGAGGAAGGGCTAGAATGAGGGATTTTCGTACATGTTTTAGAATGTGCAGTCATCTTGCTTCTTTCTCTTAGAGACTGGTAGCTTATATGAGGGATGAATAGAACAGCGCATCGTATGAAGATCTTTTGAGTCCTTACCTTCGTGAAAATGCCGTGATGAGATTGTCTATAAAGCTACAAAACAAGAGTGCGATTGTACATTCTATCAATGATTTGGTCCATGCTGCACTCATACACTCTTTAAAACGCCGCAAGCCGTCCGTCTATCTATAATATCTACTGTGCCCCTTTCTATACCCTAAACCTTTCTATAACCAATTCTACTTCCGGAACCAAGAGCGCAGCGTTTAGCCAATGCTCCAACCATACCGAAATCTATTGATCCTTTTATGCCTCAACCTTTTCCCCAAAAACCGAGTAGAAGTTACTCTGCGTAACATGACTCTTCTTCCCCGTCCTCTCGTCAAAGATATTGCATCCTTCCCGCGCTGCGTTCGGAGGTGTGTAAACTATTTGCACGGTTATGTTAGTTATGTTTCCTTGTCCTTCTATCTCTGCCATTTCCAGTTTACTGCTCCATTTCTCCTCCGACCCTCAATCGCATTACACCCAACCAGTATTCATGGAGCAAAACAGATAACAACATACGATGCAGAGAAACAGCCACCTCATCCACATCTGGATTCGATATCTTGTGCAGACCTAAATCATCCGCCATATATGTCACTTCGTCTGCTGTGTAGAGGGTGTTTTTGATGACTTGTGGGGGTGGAGGAGTGTCGGATTCGGAGTTTGGTTTGGGCATTGCGTAGCGCGTTTCGAGGAGGGTGCCGCGGAGGACTTTCATGAGGCCTAAGGTGGAGAATTAGTGAGTCTGCGAGAGTTGAGGTAAGAGGCTTCGGGAAGCGTGGGCGGCCCGAAGAAAAAGACGATTGGGGAAGAGGAACGAACAATGCGCATCGGCGTGGTCATGAATCAAACTCCCCCTCCCGGGCGACCAAACCAGAATAAGCTATATCGCAATATCATCAGTCCGCGATCGCCGATAAGGGAAAGTAAAGTTGGGAAAACGCATTTACAAGATTACTCTTCCCATTCCCCTCATCGACCAAGTTTCTCGTGTATCCCCGACTCAGGTCTGCGAATGCATATTGGCGCCAATGCTCCTCCTGCGAGATATATCCTTCCATAAGATCGCGCAGTTGCTGGAGGTCGACATCCTTGCTTGTGAGGCCGGAGGAGGGACCGAGGATTTTGGAGATGTCTGCGACGAGTTTGTCGAAGGGATTGGACGGGGTGACGACGGAGCCGGCGCCGCCGATGGACTCTTGTGCTATTAATGGTGTCATGGTTCTGGTGCGCTTCGAGTAAATATGCCGTGGGACAATTTATGAGAAGGGAAATTGGATGTAGATATGAGGTAACTTCTCTTGATTGTGCGATAGAATACAAGAATGAAGGATAGACACAAAGAGATCAATCAGACCACAATCCGCAGCAAATATGCCACCTGCAAAGAATGAAAATGAGAGAGGTAATCGATAGAGACCCCGAATGCGCCTTAAAAGAAATTTGAACTATGTACAGTAAAAATCACATCCGACAGCCTTGAAGGAAAAAGTCACTTGAAACCAAGTAGCATGAAACTTTCCTTTCCGTCCCATCATCGGGAAATAACTTTAAGGCCGAGCTCCCGCATATCTGCCCCTCTATTTTATCAGTATGTACTAGCGTCCACATCGCACTCACCTCCGTTCACCTCCTACCTGAAATCTCGCAGCTCACCACAACCACAATACAAATCCACGATGCCGCCCAACAAAAAGAACGCCGGGAAAGCAGGGAAAGGCAAAGGGAAAGATGACGCGAAAGATGCTGGTGCCGGCAAGGAAACTAAAGTCAAGGGCGCGCAACAGATTAATGTTCGCCATATCCTCGTGCGTCTGTTCTCTTCCTACTCACATGACCTTCTTGGATGTCAAGTCTTGCATTTCTGGGGATACGGATATGGGCTCTGTATTAACGGCTTACGCATAGTGCGCAAAACAAAGTAGAATGACAGAGGCGCTGCAGAAGTTAACTGCTGGAGTCAAGTTCGATGATGTTGCGAGGGAGTTCTCGGAGGATAAGGCTAGGGCTGGTGGGTGCTTCTTGGTTTTTCTCGTCCTTGTTATATTGCGCCTTAAAAGAGACCTGTCATTCTCCCCTGGGAATGAACGAGTTGCGTGAGATATATGGGAAACGTGACTGATTGACGTGATGATGTAGGTGGGTCATTAGGATGGAAAGGCAAGGGAGATCTGGATCCAGATTTCGAGAAGGTGGCTTTTGAGATGGAGAGTAGCACGACGGCGAACCCGAAGTATAAGGAGGTGAAGACGGGGTTTGGGTATCATATTGTTATGGTTGAGGGGAGGAAGTAGGCTGGGGGTGGAGG
>LLKJ01000454.1:0-22865 GCA_002242865.1 Clarireedia sp. CPB17
CTTTCAATTGCTGAATGAGTGGAAAACTGTCTATTTTATGTACAAATCATCTAACCATAAGTCATGTACGAGGCCTCAAAGATATCTACCAAGGAAATCTAATTTGCCGCATCATTCCCCTTCACAACCGCCACCTCACCCACACCCTCCCCCTTTCCATCCACCACAATCCCATTAACCTTCTCAGGCACCTCCTTCCCATTCTTAACCTCCTCCATCGTTCTAACCAGAATCTCAAAAGCCTTCTTCAAAAATCTCTCCTCGGCCTTTGGATTCGCGCTCACAACTCTAATCGCATACGTCCCATTCACGACCCCACTCGTAAGGAAGATCTCACCCCTCTTATTAACCAACTCATAAACCTCCTTCGTAATTGCATCCTGTTCCTCCTTCCCCTCTCCTTCACTCGGCACCACATTAAACACCGTAAGCGCGAAATTCGGCCCCGTAATCATGTTGAACAGATCTTTCCTCGATTTAATCAAATCGGAGAAATACTCCCCGAGTTTTACATGTCGGCGGATATGTTCCTGCAAGCCTTCGACGCCGTAGCTGCGCAGTACGAACCAGACTTTGAGACTGCGGAAACGTCGGCCGAGCGGGATTTGCCAGTCGCGGTAGTCGGTTACGAGCCCACTTTCGGAAAATTCGTTGCGGAGGTAGCTGTGGGTTATGGAGAGGGTATCAATGAGGTCTTTGCGCTTTTTGACGTACAGCATTGAGGCATCGAAGTTGGTGAGGAGCCATTTGTGCATGTTCATATCGAAGGAGTGGAAGTGCTGAAAGTGGGAGGTCAGGTGGTGGTATTCGGGGCAGACGAGAGCTGCGCCGGCGTAGGCTGCGTCGACGTGCACCCAGATTTCGCCGGGGTGGTCCGGTGGTGCGAGTTTGGAGAGAACGTCGGCTATAGAGCCAAAGTCGTCAACTGCGCAGGTTGCGGTTGTTCCTAGGGTGGTGGTAAGGTAGAATGGTTCGAGACCTTGGGCTTTGCATTCTTCTAGAACTGTTTGCAGCCCCTCACCGGTCATGGCAAAGTCATCTTCGGCGCGAACAGGAACAGATCGGAATCTGACACCGGCGATCTGTGCAGCCTTTTGGGTTGAACTGTGCGCTAATGCACTTCCGATCGCGACAAGCTTGCTACGTTTAATCGCAATTGCGTCTTCGAGCGCGTTGCCTGATAGACTGCTGGTGGTTTCGCGAAGGTACTTGTCTCGTGCTGCAACCATTACAGTGACAATTGCTTCAGAGGCTGATCCCTGAATAACGCCCCCACCATGAGTAGTGGACAGATAACACTCTGGAAGATTCAAGAGTTTGGCCAACCAATCTGTGACGACGGTTTCTAACTCTGTTACAGCTGGTGAGCAGATCCAATTGAATGCTGGAGCTGTAAAAGCTGCTGAGTACATTTCACCCAGCATACCTTCAAAGGTAGAGGATGCTGGGAACCAGGCCATGAAATTTGGCGATTGCCTAGGTAAATCAGCAGTTGAATACCAGATGAGAATCAGAGAGACTTACCAATGTGTCAGACCCGGCATGATTTTATCCTCGATGTCTTTTTGGATATCGGCCCATGGTTCGCCTTTTTGAGGAGGACCATCGGGAAGAAGTTTCTTGAGGTAGCCGGGCTCAACATTAGATACCACCCGGCGATCTTCTATGTTGTCGTAGTAATTGATGACTGTACTTGTCAGACTTTATGGAGGATGAGGGGAGTTTTGAAGAACTTACTTTCATCTATAGCAGTTGTCGCCGCTTCTTTGAATTGTTTCGAGTCCATGATTGCTTGTTGATTGAGGGGAAATGAGTGTGTAGTATTTACAAATGCCCAAGTAGAAATCGAGCGACCTTATATATATATATATCTTCACAGGGCGTGAGGAAATCTGTACATGTCAAAAAGTACGACTCCAAATGGGTGCTAGTACTCATGTAAGGTTTTAGTGGCGGGATCCTGCGGAATTTGGTCCGCTCTCTTCCGAAGTTCTCACGGTTCTTTAGTAACGCGCCGATACCTTCCACACCTCTGATAGAAAGCGTTGGAATAATCTCGACCTCCATTATGACCAATTGGGCATTTGTGTGATGTACTCACCGGCAAGCGCAGTCACCCTCAGAGGAGTGCGGAATGACATTGGGGAAATTTATACAAAAGAGTGAATGGAACGGTAGAATCGTAGAACCGGTGTTAGTCTTGGTGAATTGATGGTTTCATGAGTGTCACCCGACGAACGAGATATAGTTATCTAAAGGACACCTCTTGCGCTCGCGTTGCGACGTATCTGTACGCTTAACGTCGATGAGAGCGAGATAGGAGAAAACCCTCTCGCTGTGGCTGAGACAAGCCATACAAGTTACATAAGCCACAGAGCCACAGCAGTCTTGCCTTCTTATGATTCGGCGACATTGGGTTGAAGATGTTCTTGCTCACTTGGACGACAGATCGAAAGAAGCTATACAAACTGAAAGACTCAAGCTTAAGCCTGGATCAATACTTCTCCTCATATCCGTAAGAGTTACCCTTTCGGAACGCGATATAAAGTAACACGAACACAGCCACTCCGTCTCACTTGGAGTTTCTAGGGTTACACTTCGTTCTCCTTTCGTCCATTTCGAAGGACTTCGCAATATCCAATCATCAAGTCGCGCATGGTGTCTACCTATGAAGATGATGCCGGTTTTGCCAGTACTATGGGTTGATCCGTTCCCGTCTGACTCGGCAGGGGGCGTATCAGTTAAGAGCCCTCGCATGACATTGATCGATAAACGGATCTTTCACAGCCTGCTACGAGGTCGACCGTTCAATGGAGAGATGTGAACTCTTACCACCAGTATCTTGGCGTAAGACTTCAAGGGATATGTCTGTGCCTATGCTCTGAATTAAAGTGTTGATGGATATATAACGTACCCAGATTCGTTTCTTTGCTGATTCAACCCCTTCAACTTCCTGTCTTGCGCTCAATATAATTTCCCCTGATTCTGTCACCATGAAACGCGAAATATATGGAGCTGTTGTTTTCACACTCAGCTCCCTGCTGTCATCCGCAAATTCGTGGAAGGTTGGTCAGTCAGTTCAGACAAGTAGTGGTCTAGTACATGGCTATGCCGCCTCTAATACTTCAGTCTCGGAGTACCTCGGGATCCCCTATGCTGAGCCTCCCATTGGAGCTTTGAGATTCGAGCCTCCTCAGAAGTATAACTCTAATTCTACAATCAGTGGCACCAACTTTGTAGGTTTAAACCAATTTGCCGCCGGGTAGTTACTAACTCAAATTTAGGGTTTCTCTTGTCCAGTCGCCTTCTACTTATTCAGCTTCATTATCCCCACAACAGCATCCTACGTTCAAATTTACAGTTGGGGGAACTCAAATTCTCGATGCTATCGCTCAAGTCGATGAGAAATTTTCGGAAGACTGCTTAACTCTCAACATTTGGACCAAGCCTCAAACTGGAGAGAAAGGAAAAGCCGTTATGGTATGGATTCCTGGTGGTGGATTTGTTGGTGGATCTCCGACATCAGTCGCATACAATGGTCAGTACTTTGCTGATCAGCAAGATGTAATCATTGTGTCTATAAGGTAAGTGTTAAAACCACATCTTCATCATTTAAATTAAGGATGATCCAGCTACCGGTTAAATATCTTCGGATTCCCTGGCAACCCGCTCGGAAGGAATAACCTTGGCCTTCTCGACCAACGTTTGGCGGTTGAGTGGGTTCATGATAATATTGCTGCTTTTGGTGGTGACCCATCGCGCATAACTCTCTTTGGAGAAAGTGCAGGTGGCGCATCCGTGGATCTTTACAGCTATGGTTTTGTCAAGGATCCATTAGTCGCAGGCTTCATCGCACAATCCGGCACCACCCAGCTCGAGCCCGCTCTCACGCTCTCTGCGAGCGCCAATCTATGGTTCACAGTGTCTTCTGCAGTTGGCTGTGGAAATAGTACTTCAGATGACCAAGCTGTTCTAGCATGTATGCGAAATGTCTCAACAGAGCGGATCACTCAAGCTGTTGGCGCCGACGCAGGCTTCAATCCCACAGCCGACGATATCGTCGTATTCTCAAACTATACAGCTCGTTCTCTGGCGGGCAATTTCACCAAGAAACCTATGCTAGTAGGCCATACAGATGCTGAAGCCAACTTGTTTGCCCTAATCGCAGAGATGGGTGGCAAAACCGTCCCAGATGCTTACTGGGCCAGCTACGAATCTAACATGTTCTTTTGTCCAGCCGCTGTTCGTGCGAACGTATCTGTGTACAAAGATGTGCCAGTCTGGCGCTACAGATATTTCGGAGACTATCCAAATATACAATTGCAAGAGAATATCGACGCGGGTGCGTATCATGGCTCAGAAGTCTTTACACTGTTCGGGAATATACCGAGTGGAGCTGGTATTCCGGCGCAGACTATTGCGGAGAAGGGCACCGGTGATTATATGAGAAAAGCTTGGGCTAGTTTTGCAAAGGATCCCGAACATGGTCTGAGTAGGCTTGGGTGGCCGGTCTTTGATCCTGAGAAGGACAGCTTGATTCGTTTGGGTTATGGAAATTCGACTGGGTTGGATCTTGCGTCGCCTGCTAGCTATGATGCGGGATGTACGTCTAAATTTCCTGGTTGAGTTGAGGGTAGTTGGCATAGTTTGATAATGTTGTTGTCTTCACTATTCGTGAAGGATGTCCTCGCTTGGAATTATATGATTATTTTTTGTTTAAAAGTATCATTATTGTACTTCTTTCCAATCCATGATGTTTTTATTTTATAAATACCTACTTACTCCAACCCTCACGATATAATCACCTCCAAACATCTATTCTTCCTCCCTACTCAAATATCTCACATGTAAACTCCCCCAACCCCACACTAACCCCAAAACGGTCAAAGGCGGGGAACCCATCCCCATCTACCCCTCATCGTCATCATCGATTACCAATCCCTCCGCCTTCAGCCTTCTCCATCATCCCAATATATCAATCACTGATCCCCCAAAATTCCTACATGCAAATCAAAAAACTCAAGCTCGAGGAACGAAAAGCCCGCTTCGCATACGAAAATAAAGACACCACTGAGAGTATGCCTGCTATTAAAGGGAAAGCTACGGCGACGGTGAGCGGTCGTACGATTGCTGAGACGGATAGTTGGGAGGTTGTGGAGGGGAATGTATATGTATGTTTTCTCTCATATCATTACCTTGATAAAATTGTGGTAGATAGATGGAGCTTGTTGATATTGATGCTAATATCGATTTACGTAGTTTCCGCCATCGTGAGTTTCCTGTGCCATTGGATGCTTGAGGTTGAAATACTGATTTGTTGGGAAAAGCTCTGTAAATCAATCCATGCTCGCGAAGACGGACCATAGCACACATTGTCCATGGAAGGGAGATGCGTCGTATTATACGATTAATCTGGATAGTAAGTCCCTTCTCAATTCATCTTCTAATCTTCGCCATATTATGAACCAGGATGCGAGCAAAAGATGGGATAGGTTGTATGGAATAGAGTGAAATGAATGATGTGCTAATCTGTGACCGATGAATAGAAACGGAGTTGAAGAATGCTGCATGGTATTACCCTGATCCCAAGGAGAAGGCAATGAATATCAAGGACTATGTCGCTTTCTGTAAGTTGCACTCTACCGTGCGAGAGAGGCGGCGCTGATGTGAAATAGATAAGAATTTGGTAGATGTCGAGGCTAAAGAGGAGGAGTAGGCAGGATCATGGGTGGAAGCAAAAGAACATGAAGTTGCAGGATTAATGGATGAGAAAGTTGCTGCTGGACGAACTACATGGACGGTAATATGAAATAGCGGAGCTGGTACGCACACTTAGGATTTCCTGTCCTCCAACAATCAAAAGTCATTTAGGAGGCACTTCGAAGAAATATTATTCTTGTTTTCCTTCATCACTCATTTGGAAGGGTATAGTTCAGTGAGAACCCAGGGTGTTTGCAAACAGAATGCATCTAGATACTTCATCGATGAACTAGCCTCAGTGATAGGTTTCGATTCTTTCCGATGCCTCCAACTTATGCCATAACCCAAAACAATTCCAATCATTCTTCCAACCTGAATATTGTGTATCTCGGCGTTGGTGAGACTGCCCACTTTATCCTCGAATGTCATCCAAAACAGCTTCCTTAGATCATCACAATCCGTGTAATAATGCCATCCCGAGTCATCCTCATAACCAAGAAGATTTTCCAGGCCCCATAAAGCAAAGCCAAACGGTTCAATTGACAGGTCAGTCCAGTCGATTATTCCAGTGATGTGTCCAGTGTCGGGATCGATGAGTATGCTCATCTTGCAGGGGTCATCGTGTGCGAGAGCTAAAGGATAGGGGGGAACGAATAATGAGTGCATTTCTATGCGAAGCATCTTCAAAAGTTCTGTGAATCGAGATGGCAGGTGGTGGATGAGCACGTCGAGTTTGTGCTCCCAGTCACGGCGGATTGCACGCACAAAATCCTCCGGTCTCTCTTGCTTGTGTGTCCATGACTGAGCAAAGAATCTGGCAATGTCAGTATGAGCTCACCATAACTGCTACCTCTTATCATCACATATCCCTCTAGTAACTAGATTAAACGTCCACGCACACAGCAAGGTCACGAATAGTGTTCGATCGACGTAGCAAAGCATCGCTTGAATCATTCTTGCAATTTTCCTTTTCATAATATGTAACACCAGGAAGCCGCTGGATCTCATATACGAGAATAGATGAGCCGTCACATATTGTTCCGTGGAGCTTGCAATTAGATGCTCCAAGCAAGCTCCATGTTCTCCATATCCAGCTTCGAGCTCTCTGGTCGAAATTGTACAATCTTATCCTGCTTTGGACCACCTACTAGCGTGTAGCTGACGCCTCCTTGGATAGCCACCGGCGTGACTGGACCTCCGACGAGAGATATGGCTAACTCGTCACATTCTGTTCTATTCACCGTTGTGTAGGACTTGAAAAACCGCTCGATAGTATCATCGACGTTGTTAGTGGGTTCCATTTTGAAAATAGTTGGTTACAACTGGAAATTCATAGATAGAAAACATTCTGTCTTCTCTTTCCCAAATTTGTGCCATATTGCAGCCCAACCTGTATTGTAAGATAAATCCACTTCACGAAGTAGCCTGTACAAAAGTACTTCAGGCATGTCAAGCCGCTAGAAACGGCGAAAACACGCTAAAATTACCGCGACTGCAAACGCGTCTCCCCTCACCTTTCGGCTTTGCGCCACGAACCACCGTAAGAGGAACGGCATAACGACGTCGCCATGTCGTCAGAAGAACCAGAGTCGCAGTATAATGATAGCAATCGCGCGTTTCTACAGGGTCTGATGGCGCGAGGGACCTTGACAATTGAAGAAGGGAAAACTCTCCTCGCGCATATTTTCACAGCGCAAGATAACGGCAAGTCAGTTTCGAAAGCAATGTGGAATTACTGAGTTAACAATATATAGATGGACGTGTCACCTCTTCCGATGAAGTATCTCATGAGAATATCATGTCATACATATCCGCCGCTGCCGACGCCCTATCACCGTTCGATTACGAAATAAGAAGCACGAAGCATCAACTTTCAAACGAGCAGATTTGGGCACTAGTCAACAGTAACAGCGACCCTCTCACACAGCTTGCAACAGCATTTTCAACAGAAGAAATGTTTTACATAAAACGAATCCTAGATGCGATGTTCGAAACATTCAACACAAAAGGCAGAGAAGTGATGGCGATTACTAGTCAGCAGGCCATACATTCATCATTAATCAAAGGCGCCGGTCGACAAAGCATGGGCGGCGACGACTTGCAGACGGTAGACAACGGTGTTACGAGAGAGGCAGCCGAAAGAGTTCTCGAAAATCTGGTCGCACAAGGCTGGTTTGAGCGAAGCAGGAAAGGATACTATTCTCTCACACCACGATCACTCCTAGAGCTCCGAGGCTGGCTCGTGGAAACGTATAACGACCCCGACGAACCTGAGGAATGGCAGCCGATCAAGAATTGCGAGGCTTGTAAGGGTATCATCACCGTGGGAGAGAGGTGTCCGAGACGAGATTGCAGTGTCCGGCTTCATAGTACTTGTCAGACTGCGTACTGGAATTCGAGGAGGAACAAGAAATGTCCGAAATGCGAGACGGAGTGGGATGGGAGGCATTTTGTGGGGGAGAGGGTCATTACGCAGACGGAAGATAATTTGAGGGAGAAGCGGAAGAGTGGGGGTGGGGCTGGTCCTTCGAGAAAGAAGAGAGCGGAAGCGGAGCCAGAAGAAGATGAAGTGGAAGCTAATGGGAATGATGATCCTGAATGATGAATTGTGATTGGTACAATGGTTTTCTGTGGACTGAGTTGTGCTTGTTGTCGATTGGATACTATTGTGCCTAGTGCATGGGATGCATCCTGCATGTTATCACAAAAAGGAACGCTTTTCCACTCGTCCTCGATGTGTTGACTTTGCTCTCTGTTCGTCGGTTTTGGCGAGCCTAAAGTATGTCTAATCGACCCGATGCTGCAATCTCTGGCGAGGCGATATCTCAGCTCGAGCAGCCTTTTAAATATTCTCCCCTTGACCCATCAGTTGATGGAATACGGGTGCGTCGTCGAAATATTGCATTGCAGGATAGGAATTAGGTGTACTGACCATCAGCCTGTAGCTGCTGAACAACTTGGTATCGTTCCGTCATCTTGCTGCCGTCATTCCTGCGAAACTTCCCTCGCCTGTCGCCTCGTATCCAGGTTCTCAAAATAAAGGTTCCCAAGCCGTATGACCAGCAGAACGAGAGAACCTCTACTCGTCAAGGGTGACGCAACCGCAGGCGGGTCTCGTCGCATCTGCAGGCTTGCTGCTCGGCGTCTCTCGTATAAGGCGACTCACTCAGGTGATGAGGACATGGTCTGCAACGTCTTGGAAATCCGTTTTACTACTGGGGAGCTAGCCCCAACACAAATGAGCCTCTTGATTCAGGATGGCTTTCATGAGAGGGACTAGATGTCTTACATCAAACAGAAGGTATGAGAGGCTGAGTATGATGGAACAATAAAGAATCCCATCAGGCAGCATTGCAATCGACGACTTAATCGAGTGCGCCATACGGAGCTATAACTTACGCGCGCTTGATTGTCTTCAGCTCTTTTGTCAATCCTAGGAGGTGTCCATCCGTGCTACTATATGTTACGAGCCCTTTGGGGGCTCAGGCCTAAATAAGGCATCTGATCGCTACGCTCAATAGTGCCTTATTTCGACGGCCTTCACCACCCTACGACTCATCCCTGCAGGAGGCATCTAATCACTTATTTTGAGGCTATTCCCAATCATTTAAATGGAGATTCTTTTACATTAAGCAGAGCTCCTCACAGAGCTCTACAAGCCGGAGCCTCGCTCCGGACTCGGCCTAGTAGCAAGAGTTTAAGAGTTCAAGAGTTCAAGAGTTCAAGTACTTTTCCTTTTCTATCTGCTTTTTTATTCTATCCCATCGTCGCTTTTTAGTCCGGCAATTACACTACCTACAGAGCTTACAGGTAAGTCGGTCTTCGAACAGGGGTAACGAGCATAATTGGAAGCAACTAGAGTAGTACTATATCTCTTTATATCTACTCCCTTACAGCCTATCAATCTGTCTCTCTTGTAGCTCATCAATCTACTTCTCTTACAGCCTATCAATCTGCTTCTCTTTCTACCTATCAGCCTGCAAATCCTCCTACAAGACCGCAAACCCATTCCAATACTTAAACAGACCGCCGATATATATCTCCTACTAGTACTCCTCCAGTTACCAGATCGTCGCTCCAAATATATATCTTCCATTCTCCTTCTACTTCCTTTTCCTTTTCTACCAAAAGTCTTTTGTTTTCTCCTATTGTAATTAATTCTTTAAAGCCTTTTCGACTATCTATCGGACCTATTCAAACTATCACTTCTATATCTATTTTGAAATAAACTTCCCCCTTATATAGCAGATAATACAGTATCGGTAAGGAGGTATAAGAAGTAATTAAAAGCAATCGAATAAATAAAGAAGTTTAGAATCATTATTAAAAGTAAAGTATAAGTTAAAATCGTACTAAGGGAGGTTGTACAGACTCTCACACAGGTGCGTTTTTGAAGATCATATAACGGTGACCGCGGATCCTCCGGGTCTTACAGTTATATTATATAGATTGCCTGATGTCGTTATGGCTTTGTTTGGAGCGTCGGTAAATGATGACTTGCTTGCAGACTGGACTATCTCTTGATCTAAAAGCTCATCTTCTCGCCTCTCCCCCCCCCCAAGCATATAGGTTATTTGGTGGGCCTGCACCTTGCACAATAAGAACGGCTTGAGTTGAGTGGTCAACCCCCTTACTCTTGCCCTTACCAGTGCTATTGCTAGTCTTGCCGATGCCCTGCTCGACCTAATTTAGCTGGTCTTGGGTATACTTAGCTGAATGTCAGAGAAGCACCAGTGGGTGCACTAACTACCGGACCACGCGTGATTCAGCCGAAATCATCACAAAGTGGTTTAAACCCGATATTACTTAGTAACGTATTTTAGAATCGCCGTCTCTTTCAGATTGTATGTTCACGGTATATGAATTTATTAGGACATATAATATCATATCTTAATAGTCTCATATTAACTATAATTACATGGTTGATTAAAAAGGGTTGGTAGTTTAGAAATAGTGATTTGAAGGTATTCGCTTAAAATTTGGTCCGGTAGTTACTGCACCCACTGGTGACGGTCCATGAGGCAAATTACCATTCCCAAAAACCGCTCATAGCAAACAATACACCTCAAGATCGAGCCCTTTTGTTTGGCCTGTTGAATTCTTCCCCCTCAGTCCTCTGAGATAGGGAAGTATCGGAGGGAACATCTCGTGAACCGCCAGGGCTTGATTGACTACCAGCTTCCCTTAGAGATATGGCATCATGACTTGTTGGGTTAGAGAGATAGTGGCTTTGGAGCTCCTGTGAAAGTCCAGAGCCCCAGGATTGCGTTGAGACCTCAAAATCCAGATCAAGCGGCAAGTTATCGATAACTGAACAGATTCTCTCCAAATGAGTCGGCATCCATATATCGTAAACATTCTTGGTAAATTTATATGCTGTCCATTTCTCTTTACCATCCAGTTCCGTGAAGTTGAACTTGCGGATCGGATAGCGGTAGAAGGTAGTATTTTCTCCTTCGATTATAGGATAATGACCGTAGATTCTTACTGTCTGGTCATCATGTGAGATTGAGAAGGCGAGTATCTCCCGATGGAGTTCGTTTTCGCGCTTTACAAGCCTAAAGAGTTCAACAATACCCCTTACTGCCATTATCATACTATGAGCATTTTGTCGATCTGCGATATCAAGTGCTGCAGCACCGCACTTTACTTCGCAGGTTAAGAATGGGAAGTACATGGCGTATGTGGCCATAAAGAGAGAAGTATCCATAACCTCGCCTACAAAAGGTCCGATTCTCTTAAGCTGATCTTCCGTGAATGCTTTTCGACTGAATGCTACGGAGTAGTCGGGTTGCGGGCGGGTCTTCATGATTGGGATGGAATTGTTCCAGCCTTCGTTGACACTTTCTATCAGAATCTTGAGATGTTTCGCGCCGCGCATAGCTAGGATTTCTGCAGAAGGGACTATTAATGGTAAAATATCACGGACGATTCTAGCCTCGTTTTTGTTCCGTACCATCTCGCAAGTTTCTTCGAATAAATCATCGCAAAACAAGGAATTATCAGGAAATGTTTGTGCAGTCTCGAGAAGGGTTCGGCACCAGCTCTTGCTTGCAGCTGTGATATCCAATGTGGATTTACCCATGAAGCTGCCTTTGGTCGCAAGTATAGTTTCATAACGCGCGTCTTGGTATGGGGCACTTTTGACGTCTCTTGGCTTTTGATCGCTAGAGCCAGCAGAGCTGGCTTCCGGTTGTTTACCGCGAAGGGAGGATGAAGACTTCTTTCTTGCAAGCGTTGTAAGTAGGTGATCCATGTTGTAATATTCCTCCCAATTTTCCTCAAGCCAGCTGTCCCTTTCGAAATCTCTCCTAGTCTGATCGTCTTGTTCGAAGTATTCTTTAGGCCACCTTTCCTTCTGAATCCAATACGCGACTGGATTAATCTTATTATCGGCGATACCGTCCGCAGCTTGCTCACCAAATGTATCCCCAACAGTCGAGTGTGCTACAGATGTTCGTGGTCGCTTTCGAAGGCTCTTAGTTGGTGCGCCAACAGCTGGATCTTCGTATTCTTGCGCTTGTTTTCGTTTTCGATCCTTATGATATAGAGGGGCCGATAAATTCTGTGGAAACTTAACTTGAGTTAGACTTTTACAATAGCAGAACGAGAGTGACATACCTCTTTGCCAGGAGTGTTGCTGGTTGAGGAAGTAGTTGAGTGTTTTGGTTCGATATTCCTATCTTTCGATACAGTTCGTTCTTGGGCGTGCTGTATCGCTTCTAGGCGTGCGCTCTTACGAGCAGGTAACTGTGGTCGTTCCTTCCGGATACCTTGAGGCCGTTTCCCTATCAAAGCTTAGTCAAAGTACGCAGTAACAGGGACGAGTAGCTTACCTTGGTCTTTTGGCACTGATGGTTGCTGCCCAGTTTTTTGGATGTTTCGTTTTGCTTGACGGCGGGCCATATCGACTGGAAGGAGGAGGGGTAGTAGGTGGGTTTATATTACCGCTGTGGTTGATGGACAGGAGACGATGGAAGAGTCAGAGATGCAGCGCTAGACGGGGGTTGGTAGGTAATGAATATACGCTGGAGTTTGTCAATTCGTGAAAGGTAGTATCCTAAGATTAGCCTATTCAAGCAACGTCGATTGGTTTAGATAAGGATCGCAATGGAGACAGGGCTAGGGACATCAGTTGGCGCTAGGCTAAATAAAGACTAGTTTATATTTAGCGGTATCTTCTAGCCGATACTGGACTTGATCATATTTCCTACTGTACGACGACTGGAAAGGGATACTACCCCCCCCCAAGCCTTCTTTGGCTGACAAGCGATCAATCATGGAGTGATCAGTTGTTATTATTTCATTTCATTTCATTGTATGTGAGGATCAGAGACAATCTATCTCGTCTCATCATATCCACCCTGAAACCGGCGCCACGCTATGTGCTGTAGGAGTGTGTTCCAACTCCAGAGAATATGTACTTTCGAAATCCAGTCATTGTACTCCCAGCCCAATCCAAAAACATATACCTATTCAGACATCCGCCATTATATGCCGTGATATCGTTTCCATTCCCACCATTTCCTATATACAAAAACCCGCCCCATCTCCACCATGCAAAAGCCCCTCCTGCAATCCCGATCGCTACACCCACTCCAAACGCCACCCAAACACAAGTTCCAAACCCTCATCTCGAAATCCTGATGCTCCTCTTCCCAACAGTCACGAGCGGCAAACTTGGCGGCCTCTCGCCATTTTTATCCCAATCGCTTGGTTCTGTACCGAGGACATATTCCATCGTGCCTCCGTTCGCGAATATGTCGCTCCATGTGACCCAATTCTTGGTCCAGGGCTTGGAGTTTATTTTGAGAGACTGGATGTAGATGGCATCTGTAGAGGCGGTGGAGTTCATGGAAGTGGTGGTGATTTGGAGGGTTTTGGAGTTGGAGAGGGAGATGGTCATGGAAGAAAACCACGGGGTAGAGGAGATGAGGAAGTTGGGGGTTGAGGTTATGGGGTAGAGACCGATCATGTTCCACTGGGGAGGAGGAGTTAGCTTGATTGTCCGTTGGGATGAAAATTTGAGGAAGAGAGGAGAAATGGGTAGGAGAAAAGCTGGAACTTACGAGGAGCCATGTTTGCATTGCGCCGGCGTCAGAATTACCTGGGAGGCCGGATGGTGAAAGATTATAGTTCTTCGCAATGTTACGTGATTGGTACGAGGAGCGAGATTGCTTGTTAATGAAGTTGTAAAGGTAGGGTACGTTGAATGTCCTGTTGATATGTCAGTATCCTGGAGCTGATAAACGACGAAGAAAGGTTGTCAGAAGATATACATACACCTCGTTAGTATCATCAAAGATGATACCAGTCGGATTATTCGGGTTCGCTCCAACAGTAAACATCGTCTCCAACCTATCATAAAATGTATCATCACCACCCATAAATTGCACAAGGGTCGCCATATCATGGACATCTCCCCAAGAATACTGCCACGAACTGCCCTCATAGAATGGGTCACCCCAATATCCAGAATTTGTCAAAGGATCAACTTCAATAAAATCAGAGATTGTTCTTGGTACGATGAAACCAGAATATCCAATTGATGTTAAACTTGCATCCCAATGATTCCTCCAGTTTCGGGATCGTGCAAGATATTTAGTCGCGTCAGATTTCTTGCCCAATCCAGTAGCGACTTGATAGAGCGCGAAGTCATTGTATGCGTAGTCGACAGCTCGGGATCCGGCACGTGAGTAGGTGGGTGTGATGAAACCATACTTTTTCCAATCTGGTAGCGCTCCCCGTCCTTCTTTGGTCGACGAATCTGGTGCCATTGGATCGGGTGGTGAGGTGTTTGGCGGTGGGGTTTCGGCATCAGTTACCATCGCAGCGTAGCCATCGTTCCAGTTTACTTTGCCGCGAACACCTTTAACATAGGCATCAGCGAGGACATTGTCTGCGTTAGATCCTCCCTGTGTGCGTCCATTGTAGTTGGAAGAACGGGCATCTGGCATGTATCCATCGTGGCGCCAGATGTCAATGAGAGAGCGGATATATTCTTCGTAGACTGCAGGTTGAAGGACGTGGAATAGAGCAGTACCGCAGCGGAAGAGATCCCAAAGTGTGAAAATATCTTGATAATATGGTTCTGTTGATGACCAACCCGGGTTCTCGCCGGTTTGATTTGTTGGGATAAGACTCATAAAGTACAGCGAGGTGTAAAGCAATCCCAGGTTTGTGGTATCGGTAGAGGTGGTGGTGATTTTAGATAGTACTTCACTATTCCACGCTGACTTTGTGGCCGAAACAACCGCAGAAAATGAAGTATCGTGGGGAATTTCATTATTGACATTCTGGCACGCCTTTTCGACGGAGATCCATGATATTCCAACACGTGATGAGACTGCAGTAGTGTTGAAGGTGAAGAGACCGCCAACGTCTGTGTTACCGTCCTTCGCAGTTGCTGACTTGCTGGACTTTACAGTACTCCCAGCAGCATTGACATTGCTGTAGACATTTGCAGTCGAAGGTGTAACGTTAAAGTAACCACCTTGAAGAGTTATTGAGAAATCCGATCAGGTGGAGGTTTGTACACTTACATGAATAGATTTTCCAATCTGGAGATCTGTTCCATCCATTGTTGTATATCCCGGTAGCTTCGTAATGGCCATCCGACTTAATCGCAAAACTACCTCCAGCATAGCCCTGACTCAACCCTTGACCTCTAAATGAGGGTACTACATGACCGACATCGACTAAAATGTTGTTTCCCGCGCTACCAACTGGGAAAGTATACTGATACATGCCAGCATGCGAGGTAGCAGTAAGCTCTACAATGACGTTGTCGCTTGTTTGTGCATGGTAATAACCCACGGAAGCTTGATCAGCAACTGCTCGACCGACAGTAATACTCGAGAGGGGATTTGATATATGGCCAACTAAAGGCAACTGAGCCACTGTCCCATACTTTGGTGCGCCACCAGTTCCCTGCTCATGCATCATACTGAAGCCAGAAAAGTTACCATTGGGAAGGTAACCTGAGTATGAATCGGTTCCAGAGACGAGAAGATCCGGTCCAAGCTTGACCATTCCCCATGGTCTCGAAACACCGGGGAAGTCATTGCCGCCATTTTGTGAGCCAGTACTGATATCAGTTAGAGATTTCCTTTCCGAGAGTGAAGTTCCGTTGTACTTACAATACATTTACATATTGTGTATAATCAGATTGAGCTTCAGCCACAGTCACGACTGTGGTGAGTATTGGAAGGATTCGAGCTTGTTTCATGATCTAAGAATGAAGACCAACCGAATCGATACAGAAAGAAGCTGGAAGTCCTGGGGCTTCGTTTTATGGTTGTGGTCAGTACTTAAAACCTCAAGGGCTTATATCAATAGCCTCGCACTGACGTCTCTAATAGGGAATAGCATGACTGGTGGACCTTGAGGAGGGGTGGCGCATGTGTAGGGGACAGAATCTGGATCTGCCAGCTCAAAATAATATGCAGTGAATCACTGATAAGTTGATCTGTTTTTGCATGGTTATAATAGTTACATGTGCATGATGTGAGCTTAGGTCTGAGTTGTAAGGCCAACCTCGAAATCAAATGATTCACATAGTAGCAAGAACGTGCCCAGCTTCTTCCACTTTTGATCTACATACCTGCGTGAGCTAGGATAATTCAATACTCTAAGAAGTGCCCGGTATCAAATCACAAGGTTTACTTTCACCTTGTGCTCAAGAAGATTGTCCAGTGATAACATCACTTGAGATATCGGAAGTACCTATGTACATACGAATACTGGATGAACCCCAATGCATGCAGAAATATACACGTGGGAAAGCAATGCGACCTCATTGTTGTATGCTCAATGCATGAAGTAGTCTCGACAGATGATTGGTCGAAGATAGAAATTGTGTTCTCGCATACTAGATACCATAGCGGTGATCGTTTTTTGGCCAATAAGAGTTGAGATCACTGCTTATTAAACCCCAGTTCGCCATTTGTACGAATTAGAAAATCATCTAGAGGTCTAGATACTTCTCGCGGCAAGCCAAAGAAGACCCTTAGACGACACAACCCAAGACGGTGTAAAAGTGTGGGGTGTGTGCTGGGAACAAGCTATGATCTGTTGGCCGGCTCGCGGGTTGGAAAAAGACTGTGCTAATTTCGCTTCGAACTAGATCCTGCATTGGCGATTCTTATTCTTTAGCCGACCAATGAAAGGGCAGTAGAATTAGCATAAGTCCCAGCAAGTTGTGCATACTTATGCATAAGCTAGCGCTCCCTGCACCCCTTCTCTTCCGTCCAATCACTTTTCCATGTTAGACCGCATGGTACAGCAGTAGGTAGCGAGATATAGTCTCAGGGACATGGCAGCTGAGAAGGCCGCATGTGCAGTACAACTACATCTACATGAGACCTGCATGTTGCCGAGCCTACAAGCGGAAGGAGAACTGGAGGAGCCGAGGGGCAAAGGAATCAAGCAATTCCGTGGAAAAAGATCAAATTCAGATGGTGAAGGATAAGATAGGAGAAATGCGGGTGAGGTGATCCTTACAGTGGGAGAAGGAGTGCATATCAATATCACCTGCACATCATGCTTGTCTGCCGAGCCCTATATCGGTAATAGTACGGTCCGGCAGCTAGCTGTGTCACGTGATAGTATCCTCTTCACCGCAGCCTTCATCTTATTGGTTGAATTGCATTGCATACGAGGAAATAACAATAGTAACTATATTTCGATGCTGTTTCTCATCCATATTAGGTATAATCCAACGATATCGAAGCGCGCGGAGAGCGATAAAGTCCGCCAAAGTGGCCGAATGCAATTCAAAAATATGGGATGGGTTATTTTGGGTCCGGATTGATCAAAAATAGTAACTCAGAACTACGAGCCACTCTCATGATTTCAAGAAGGAATATAAAGTGACTCCTGGTATTGCAGGCAGGAGTACTAGGCCATCTTATAGGCACGTTCACCACCTCCCTGAATCCAAATATAACTACCGGGCTGGGAGCCCTATGAAGCAAGTATGGGATGTATCCACTTCAACTGTCTCTAGCTTTACCATGCCTTCGGATTCAAACTCATCCCTGGAGATTGAGGCCTCTAGCCCAAGTGTCTGTGCATGACATTTCTAGAAGAGCCATCCAACTGGTCCTGGCCGTTGAGTTGCATCCGCAGGTACCATGGATGATTGCCCATGTTGAGATCTCGGGAAGCCTCACTATTCCCTTGGCCCCCCTCCCTATTCATATGGTTAATAACATCCATGGCACTGGAATATGATAAGGTAGTGAAGCGAGATAATGGAGTTGCACACCTGAATCTCGTAGGCCTTATCGCGAGCCTTTATTTAGCTTACACCGTACCATCTGGCTCTATGGAGTCTACTTCTCTAGAATTCTGTCAATCTAAATAGCAGGATTGGCGCTTCGGACGAATATTCCTACACGCCATTTTCTTTGTCTTGACCAATTCTAACTAACACCGAAGCTTGTATGCGTCCGGTTGACTTCGGCCGAAGAGTTTATTTGGCTACGACCCCTCATATATTGCTAGGCAATCGGAAGATAGACTCAACGAAATGGTGAATGGTTTCGAAATGGATTTCTATGTTCAAAGAAAAGTCTTTCGTGTGAAAAAGCGAAGATTTTAGTACATCTCGTCGACGTTTTGCATTGTTCTTCATTCTTCCATTCTTCGCTTAGAGAACAATATTAAGGGTGAGGTGACAATCAACTCCCAAGTGCCATTATATTTTCACGGCTGGCTGCTCGTGTACCAATCCTCCAAATGTAGTTATCAAGCTTTATATTTCATTCATCTAGTTTTTTGTACTTTGTACAAAACATTCAAACACCTTTCGTCGCACATATATTTTTCTCCATTACATTATGACGATCTCCTTCCGCAAAGATGGGAAAAAGTACACCAATAAGAGCCAATCCGGCTCGAACACCCCGCTTGCAAGTGATGGGGGCCGAATTTCATCCATTGAGATGCAAGAGCTTGACGGTCACGATCATGAACCGGATATCAAACCATCTTTACGTTCTTTATTCTCATTCACAACGAAAAACCACACATTCGATTTGGTTTGCTGTGTAGTCTCTGGAATACTCAGTGGAGCGCTCAAACCAATTTCATCAATATTTTATGGTAACATATTCGGTGCCCTCACGAACTACGGTGCTGGTGTTCTTACAGGCCGCGAAACTTTACACACCGTCTCCATATGGTGTATAGCCATCACAGCCCTGGGTGTAGCGACCTGGCTTTCTGAGGGGGTATTTCTTTGCTCATGGATGGTGTTTGGAGAGCTTCAAGCAAAAAGTGTAAGAGAGAAATTGTTCATGGGCTTGTTGAGCAAGGATATACAGTGGTACGATCTTCGTAAAGATGGCATTGGTTCTTTATTGATTCGAATTGAAACGTGAGTATGTGTCTTCTAGCAATATGGGTTGAGCTGATCGTTGGGCAGTCAAATCCGGGAACTTCAAATTTCCGTCTCTCAGCCACTCGGATTTCTTCTTTTCGAAACCGTCTCTGCCATCGCTGCCCTTGCAACCGCTTTATAATTCTCTTGGAATTTGACACTCGTAATAATTGCGACATTTCCACTCGCTGGCGGCATTCTTTATCTGATTTCCAGGAAACTTACTCCGGCGATCGAAGCGCAGAAGCGGGAACTTACTGAAGCTTCAAAACTCGCAAATACAGCTGTTGCCGCAATCGACACTGTCAAAGCCTTCAATGGCCAGGACCAGGAGGTGTGGCAGTATCTGACTGCAATCAAACGATCAACCGCATATTACATGGTGCAAGCTAGGGCGAGTGCATTACAATTTGGAATTACGAAATTTATCATGGTAGCAATCTTCGTCCAGGGTTTTTAGTATGGCATATCGCTCGTTGATCATGGGTTGAGTGCCGGTCGTGTGCTTACAACATTCTATGCTTGTATGATGGGTATGCAGGCTCTCGAGATTATCCTACCTCAATGGTTGGTCTTGGCGAAGGGTATGTCCGCAGGTGCAACACTCAAGTCTATCATGGACCAGGTCGACCGGGGAAAGAATGTGTGTAAAGTTGAAGGATCTATCAAACCAGCCTCATGTAGTGGAGATATTGAGGTCAACGAGGTAAGGCCCGCATACTTAGGTCCTCCTGACGATGCTAACATGTCCAGGTCACTTTCGCATATCCTTCAAATAGACAACAGAACGTACTAAGTCAAACTACGTTCTTCTTCCCTGCAGGCGAAACGACTTTCGTGGTTGGCAAAAGTGGTTCGGGAAAAAGTACGTTAGGCAACCTATTGCTCAAATTCTACGACCCGGATGAAGGAGAGATATTGATTGATGGGTATCCCATACAAAATCTCGATACAGACTGGCTCCGGAAGAATATAACATTGGTGTTGCAGCAGAGTGTGTTTTTTAATGAAACGATCCGAAAAAACGTCGAGTTTGGCAAAGAAGGAGAAACGTCTGACCGCGACATCATCAATGCTTGCCAGGAGAGTAGCCTGGATGACTTTGTTGCCGGACTACCCAAGGGTCTGGATACTGTTGTGGGATCTCGAGAGAGGCAACTTAGTGGTGGACAGAAACAGAGGATTGCTCTAGCAAGAGCGCGACTAAGAGACGCACCCATTCTCATCCTCGACGAGGGTACGAGTGCTCTTGATCATACATGCGGAGTCACAGTTATGAATAACATTCGGAAATGGAGGAAGGGAAAGACAACAATCATCATAACACACGACATATCTCAAATTCTCGATGATGACTATGTCTATGTCATGGACAAAACCCGAGTGGTACAGGAAGGATATCGGAACAAGCTGTCGGCCAAAGAGAATGGCACCTTTGCAACTCTTCCACCAGAGCCCAAAGTTTTGCATAAGCTTGACCTTCATCGACGCGCCGTTAGTGGTGAGAGGAGGAAGTCAGAACCAATTACGCCCACGTCCGCGACTTTTGATGTATTTGATATCGACCATCGCTTTCCAGCCGTACCAAAGTTATTCGAAACTTCAATCTTATCTACACCCAGGTCTCGTCAATCTTTAGACTTCTCGACGAAAAGAATGTCTCTCAGCAGTTATTACCCAATAGCTTTCGCCAACGATTTGAGAGCGGAAGAAATATGGAGAACGCCGACAGAAAGTCCTCGTCCAAGGTTTGACAAGTTCGAAAAGCCCCGATCAAAGTCTAGGGGACAGAAGCCCCGAAAACACATCCCTGCTAGATATCGCTCGCCATCTCAGAGGTACCCCGAGGAAAAGTCTTTCCCAGCCCAGAACATATTTTCTGATGACTTTGAGATACTTCCCGACTTACCACCTAACGAATTCGGGAAGAGAAAAAGACTCACTGCGATCAAGACCGAATTTCCTATTGCTGGATCTTCAGCGGTCGAACTAGACTTAGAAAGGGAAGGAAGTTCGAAGAAAGATGAGAATTTATCGAGCAACGAGCAAGACAGAATCGAGCCGGCTTCCTTAAAATATATCCTTAGCACAGTTTGGCCTATTCTCAACAAAAAGGATCGTGTCGTCATTCTCGGTGGATTCTTCGCAGCATTTATCGTTGCGGCAGCGACACCTGCATTTTCAATCATATTTGCGCGTCTTCTTGACACATTCTACAACTCCACAAATCGATCAGCTGAAGCTCAAAAGTGGTCGCTCGCACTTCTTGGTGTGGCCATCATAGATGGAAGTGCATGTTTCTGCTCGCACTATGCACTGGAGCACGCAGGCCAAGCATGGGTCAACGCACTCCGAATAGAAGCCCTGAAACAAATCCTGGGCCAACCCAAATCATGGTTTGAAGAAGCGCGGAACTCGCCTGGACGACTGAATGAAGTTCTGGATCGTAATGCCGAAGAAATGAGGAATATCATCGGTCGATTCGCTGGGGTTGTTTTCACGGCTTCTGTCATGCTTTTCATATCTATTATATGGGCTTTTGTGAACAGCTGGAAACTCACGCTGATACTTGTCGCATGCACACCTTTGATAATTTGCATCACAAGAATTTATCATGGCGTGAGCGGAAAATGGGAGCATCGATGCAATTATGCAACGGAAGTCACTACCAGTATATTCTCGGAGACGTTCTCGAATATCAAGGTTGTTCGAGCTTTCACGTTGGAAAATTACTTCAAGGACAAGCATTCCAACGCCGCTGTTGACACCTTCCAGGTTGGACGATCACGGGCAAGATACTCTGGACTACTATTCGGGTTATCCGACGGTTTAACATTCTTTGTAACTGCCACAATATTCTACTACGCTACAGTTCTCGTAACCCAGAAGTCCCTCAGCCTATCTACCGCTCTTCAAACCATCAATCTCCTTCTTTTCGGCATTTCTAATAGCACAAACATGTTAACCATGATTCCGCAAATCAATTCCTCTCGCACAACAGCAACACATATGCTTCACCTTGCGAATCTTTCTCCTTCCCAGTCTCACGAAAATCTTGGATCCTATCGTCTCACCACACTCTTCCCCATTCGTCTTCGCAATCTTTCCTTTACCTACCCAGCGCGCCCCGAGACCCCAACTTTAAAATCTATCACTTTGTCTTTCCATCCCAACACAACGACTGCACTGGTCGGGTCATCCGGTTGCGGCAAATCGACTCTGACAGCACTTCTGATCGGTCTCTACCCACCTGATCCCGCAACCAAAGACGCCCTCACATTCGCTGGTGTCCCTATCCAGAAATGCCACATACCTTCCTTACGCTCTCATATATCTCTCGTCCCGCAACAACCCCTCTTATTCCCCACCACCATCCGACAGAATATCCTCTACGGCATCCCCGAGTCCTCCTCCATATGCTCACAGTCTTCCGTCACCGCCGCCGCAAAAGCAGCCAGTATCCATGAATTCATCATCTCTCTCCCCTCCGGCTACGAAACCCTAATCGGAGAAGGCGGACAGGGAATTTCACCCGGCCAAGCACAGCGGATCGTTATAGCGAGAGCTTTAGTTCGCAAACCGAAATTATTGATATTAGACGAAGCGACAAGTAGGCTGGATGGAGGCAGTGCAGAGACGATAAGAGAGACGGTGGGGAGGCTAAGGAGAGTAGAGGGGATGGCGACGGTGGTGGTTAGTCATACGGTGGAGATGATGAGGATGGCGGGACGGGTGGTGGTTATGGATAAGGGGGAGGTAGTGGAGGTGGGTGGGTTTGAGG
>LLKJ01000455.1:0-10346 GCA_002242865.1 Clarireedia sp. CPB17
CCCCCCTCCCAAGTAAAACTCCATACAGATATGCACATATGCTATTTATTTATCCTTTCCATTCCTATCCTTCCATTCCATGGATGCGATGCTATTTTCCCCTTTTCGTCGACAAGAAAACTCGAATTCGAATCCGAACCACAGAAATGAGGAAATAGGCAAAATTTGTTTGTTTGTTGTGTGAATATTTCAAACACCCATCCACCCATCCCCATCGCCCACCACCCATCACCGTTTCCTCTGACTCTTATTCCTCGCCTCACTCCTCGTCTGTCTCTCCTCCTCCACCGGCGGCGGCGGCGGGGGAGCCGCCTTCTTCGCCGGCTTTCGATTCCGCGGCTGATCCGAATGCAAGTGGCCCAACTCTTTAATCGCGGTATTGTTCCGCCAGGCCAGACATCGATGCGCGGTGTGATCCGAATGAGGCTGTTGTACTTTCCCGCGCGTCGACATGCGTTTATTGCCCGACTCGACGCTCTTCTCTTCACTCGGGTTGAGGTATTCCTTGCGTTTCGCCATGTGGTCGGTGATCTTGTCTTTGTACATGATGAGTTCTTTGCGTAGTTTCAATTCATTGTTACCACGAGTATCGAGCCAGTCGATGAGCCCTTCAACTGTGTCGGGGTCGTCGTAGTAGCCCCATTGGCGGGCGTTGAACACGTGCGTTGATCCTTCTTCCATGATTTTGCGTTCAGGTACGCTCATGTTGAATTTTGACCTATATTCATTTTGCCACTCCGGTCGCATTTCGATATAGCCTTCACGTTCGAGATCATCCGGACCTTGAATCCAAATGCAACCATTCGCATAGCCCGCATCGGCCGTGGAGCTTGTAGGTAGACCGGCATATGGCATACCATTGCGCTCAAACCAGTAATAACGATTCCAGAAGCGATCCTTACCGAGAACCCTAGTACGAGGACAATCGGCTTCTCGAAGATCGTTGTCCAGAATAGCGATCTCCTCTTCGGCTTTTCTGATTTCATCTTGCTTCTTCTGGATATCCTTAAGGAGCTTTGTAAGTTGTTTCGAAGGTTTCGGGATTTTCGCTTCAGCTTCGGCCTTCTCTTTCTTCTCCTGTTCGGCTTCACGCTTACGTTTTCGTTCCGCAGCACGATCATGACCACGTCGTAATGATCGGCCATGATGAATCTCCTCGTCTGTGTCCATGACTTCATCATTATGCGAATCTTGAACTTCTTCTTCCGCATCGTGCATAGCCACATCACCGTTGGTTTCGGGTACTTCCACAGCCGGTGCAGGAGCTGGTGGCGGCGGCTCAAGCAGTTTGCGCTCCTCATTGAGCTTCTTAAGAGCCTCGGTACTATGTTTCGTTAGTGTAAAATTCGAAAAACGACTTTCATGTTACTTACGCCTCTTTTCGCACACGTTGATAAGTAATCTTTTCCTTGCGAAGTGCGGTCATGTGCTCACTACTCTCTTCCATGTAACCACGGATAGCCTTTGTTTCAGCTGTGAGCAGGCAGATTATCTGAAGTGCTTGAATACGGAAGTTGACGTCGAGCTTGGCGTATTGTGCACGAACAGTTTCCTGTATAGGCTCCAGGTCCAAAGGAGCTAGCTGAACAAGAAGTGCTTCACAAGCAGGGAGGTGTCGCGGGTCCTTGGAAAATTGATGAAGTAGGCCGACAATGATAGATTCCCAACCACCATTTTTGAAATCGCGCTTCTGCAGGCGTTCGATCCAATCGATCGCAGCTTCGATCTCTGCCGCGCGATGGACACTTTTGGGTCCAGTTGGTGCCTCAGGTACCGGCTCCCGAGGTGCGGCCTTCAAAGCCTCTGCTTCCGCTTTTGCTAGACTACTCCGTGTTGCACGTCCTTTTAGCTTTGGTTCCGGCTCCGGCGTAGGAGTTGGCAATGCGCTTGCCTCCATCGTGGAGTCTTCTTCCTCGTCTTCATCTTCATCATCATCCATGTCCGGTAAGCGAACCTGGACTTTTCCATCATCGACTTCAGGATCAACAATGACCTTCAGAACAGCACAATGTACTTCGACAAACAATTCGCACTCTACATCCTCGGACGTGAATTGTAGAGCCTCCACAAAATCGTCGAACGTAAAGGAATCCAGCTTGAACACCTGGCAGTACACATTCAGAGTATCCCAGGTCTCGAGTAAGGGTCCAATTGATGTCATCGAAATGCCGTTGCCCGCAGCGGTTGCTTCTCCAGATAGCATTGGGAGGTCCTGAGAATAGTACTTGATGGAGGGTCGTTTTGGGCCATCAATGCGCGGCGCCACTTCCAGATCATCTATAGGGTATTTGATGGGAGGAGGTGGCGGCGGAGCGGGAGGAAGTGAAGCGAGGGGTGCAAATGCAAATGTAGAATTGTGGAAATTCTGGAAGTGAGGTCCCACTTGTTGTGGTGGCCCATTGGCTTGAAAAGTGTGAGAAATGAAGGGAGGATGTTGTGAAACGAATGGGATTTGGGGAGGGTGTTGGGAAGGGGACATATTAGATGGAGCAGGGTTCAAAAATGACTGCTGCTTACTCTTTGCCAGCTGATTTTGCTGCTGCTTGCTCTTGTGACTCTTAGGAGCCGGTTTTAGTTCTGGTAGACGTTGCTGGGTAGCACTTCCAGTTCCTCCCCCACCATGGAAACTGCCTACCATGGCATCGAAGTCATTGGCGTTTCCAACTTTCTTCTGACTCTGGATTTGTTTTCTTTCCGCAGCTTTGTTCTCGTACTTGAGATGTGGGGGTACTCGAGTGTCGATGTGAAATTCGGCAGCTACATCGTGCTTCACCAACCAAGGCGCGCCAGTCCATGCCTCCCTGGTCACTGTTTTCTTGATGAAGGAGCGTAAAACCTGCTTCGTGAATATTTTGCGATCCCTGGTAATATGCGCATCATCCACGACCGCTTCCTCAGTTGGTCGGTTGTCCAGGCTCACGAAATATCTCGAAAAGGGCGGGCTGAGCGTGCCATCAGGTAGAACCTTGCTTCCAAATCGCGTCTTGTCTCTCACAGTGCCGTTAAGTCGTTCCCCAGTAACAACATGAACTGTGACCGACTCTCCAGGGTAGTAGTCTGATCGAAATTCTTCGAAAATAAGGTCCACCAGTGTATCGATTCGAGAAATAGTTTGGAATTGAACGCGCCTCAAAATTGGACCTTTAAGTGCTTGCGGAAATGCCTCCTCGACTTCTGCTGCGCCTGCCAACTATGCGATGGTTAGTCAACCTCATCCCGGCCATGCGCGAACTCCGGACTCCCATACCTCGCTCTTCAGCGCCTCAAAAAAGGATAATCCAGAATGACCAGTAATTTGACATATGAAGCGTCGCTACAATTAATTAGCTGCTGTTACAGGCGTGGTGCTGTTGGTGGTGCATTATACCTGCTTGTAAAAATCCATGCTATTAAGGTTAGCCCCATACTACCCGGGGGAGAGACGACGGGAAAGTAAAAAACATTGCTCACCGAGCCAAGTATTGCTCATAATCTACAAAATACTCTCCAGTCTGGGGTATCAGCCAAACCTTTTACCTGTTAGCTCAAGCACCTTGGTTGTACTCGGTCATTAGAGCTGTACCTCTGTTTCTTCATTGTCAATATCCGGCCTGGATACATATTGTACCGGCTTCCGTTTAAAGAGAACCTGATGAGTTTAGCTATGTTCACAGAGTATGATATATTTATAGCGCTGTCTTACCATGGTAGAGGTTAGTTGCTGTCAAAGAACCTTGACCGTGTCCGAGAACCTAGAGGGGAGAGTATGTTAGTTTTGATATACCCCTCCATGAAGGGAAATCAAGCTTTGCGCGGGCAGCTATCCCATGTCGCTGCAAGTAGAAAGGGTCGTTGTGGGTGATTCCAGAATTGACGTGGAGAGTTGGGGGTGAAGGCTGGGTACAATTGTGTGCACCGTTTGCAGATGGGGTTGTGTAGGCAGGTATATCAATCTCTAAACTTACAGATGTGGTTCTCGACGCGTCCTGTGATCTCGGAAAGGGTTAAAGAAAGCCCATAAACTCGTAGATTCAATGTGGTGGAGTGATGGTTGATGAAAACAGATTTACCACGCGTTGTTGTAGAAGAGTAAGAAAAAGACGAGGAGGAAGTGAAAAGAAGTGGATTTTAGTTTAGTCCTTGTCAGAAGAAGCAGAGGAAGAACATTAACAAATGATCGGGAGGATGTGATAGCGTTGGACAAGGATCCAGCCTAGCTTCGAACCGAGACCATTTCTAGAGACTGCGACCCATAATCACACATTTATTCTATCCACGAGAACACGAAGATTAATCCTAAATTCAACCACTTTCTTGGGCTCGATGTGAAGCTCACGGCGTGCTCTACAATATGAATATATATGGATGTGTTTATCGTGTGATTTGGCTAAATAATCCCAAGTACACGATTTCCTGAAAAGATGTCTGACTGATAGCCACATTTCATGCAAATACTCCTCGAATTCAACGTCAGGGGACAGCGGCCTCGGGATATGTCAAAATGTGCTCGGATCCTTTTGTTGCTGTTTGGTATTTCTTTGTCAATCGTCTCCCACGGGTTCCGGGAGCTCGGATCCTATTGTTGAGGGCGGTTCTGGTACTCTCATCGCCGGGTAGTGCATTGTTGACGTCGAATGGGGGGGCTCACCACGAGATTCGAGTACTCAGGGGTGATCTATCAAGGCATTGGACTATCGTGCGAATTAATTTACTGGATACATAGCTACGGTTCGTGTTCAAAGTTGTTGCTGACGTATATCCCCTTCTTCAATCAATCAAGTGTTGCCACTTCTTGCTGTAGGGCTCCGGCTCAAGAGACTTACTCAGAAGCATTGTCTTGCGCTGGCACGCATGATCGGGGAGTAAGCCAAACGGGGACTAGACTACCCGTAAGCGAATGCACGTGACTATCTTGGACCAACTTCAACTCCCGCTCGGCGCTTTACCGCTTCATTTTCTGATCGAGAGCATTGTCCTGGAACGCGAACATGGAGCTGTTATTTTTGTATCACCAAACCTCGCGATTAGAACCATCCTTTTGAGAGACTGTGCTAGAAAAGTCCCACATAAGTAATCTCAGCCCATCCCGATGTACCCCTTTTTAGATATCCTGGTGGGTATCCTTGAAGAAGCAATACTTTAACGTTCTCCTACCCCCGAACCATCACCGAGTCCCACAGGTTCTAGGAGCTCCACGACATCCCACATTAGCACTTTGTAAACGGCCGTACGTTGATTTTGAACACGATATATGGTCTTTACTACTTCTCTAGCATTGGCCTAATCTAGTTTGACTATACATTCGCCTCCCCCTCGAGTGCTAAAAAGCAAATCCCGCCCCACCTTCCGGTATATACTTTGCAAGTGCCATGCTGGAGTAGCCAGTACCGCCATCCTAATCTTCTTCAAACCACTGGAATATCAATCTCTTCGCCTAAATCCATTAGACCTTGACCTATCCTATCTCGTGAGGTTGTAACCCCTGAGTATTTCGCTTAGAAGATCTTCTTGACTGTAGTTCAGCATCCTAACATCCACCACCAGGATGCTCAGTACATGACGCACAGTAAAGTGGCATGTTTCCAAGTTGGGATATGGCTTCTATGCCAGTAATAGGTAGAAAAGATTCTCATTTCTCTAGAAACAGATGGGTATCATTGATCACTCGCTAATCCGTATAATATATAACCAAAAACCCCACCCAGCTTCCTACCACCCCAATTGCACAATAGGAGCTCGTGAACATCAATGGAAGAAATTCTAATGTTTTTCCAAAGACAATCTGATGTATCAAGGAACAATACAAGATCAGTGGTATACTGACTGCAATATAAACTGTGGTAAACCGATCAAGTAAGAATATCCTTGCTTTGTTCGAAGCTGGCGCAAGGCGATCGAAGGCGAGGAGGAAGAGTACAAGCCAAAAGATTGTATAGATAGTCTTGATTGGAAACTCTGCAGCTGTAAAAAGTAGGGGAAATAGCGACACATGACCTGCGACTGCCAAAGGTCGAAATGCGCTAAGATATCGACGATCTTTCAACGCGATCAAACTAAATGGGATGATGACAAGTAAGATGGCTTTCTCATGAACATGCCAACTGAATAAAAATGATGAGTAGGCACATAAAGTGACCCCTCCGATAAAGTTATCCCATGTAGGACGCTGGTAGACCTTAAGTAAGGGAACAAAATCAAAAATAGCTGTCAAGGCGAAGGTCATGCCTTTCGTGATTTCGGGCAAAACAGCAAACGAAGTGTTCCCTACAAGACCACGAGTGACGCTGTTAATAGCTGCTTTATCGACGTGAAGCCCTAGCTTGGGTGCCACTATACATGTTAGCCAAATGACTACAAGGTTCGCACACTTCACCTACCAGCGATCAAAACTCGATCCGCGAAGGAATACAGGGCCCAAACATTCGGAGCCCAGTAAGCGTGGCAAAGACCTCTACCGAATGGAAATAGTCGCTCAAGAAGTTGAGGCATCTGTCCAAAATAGACAAAAGGACCGAATGCCGCACCAAACACAGCTGCAATACTAACTCCCAACTTGATCGCATTCCAAAATTTAATATCGAAGGGTCGCTTGGGTCCAAACTTGGGGCCGAGACAATAGCCAGATAGTAGGAAGACAAAATATGCCGGAGCGAGATATAGGTAGATGTGTTTGAGGCACAGCAGCGCTGCAAACAATAGACCACTAGCTAATTTGGTGCCATCGTTCCTAGCCATGACCAAGGAAAGGATAAGAAGGCCATACATAAAGCCATTATATTGAAAATGGATATGGTCGATGATGAGTAGGCCGGGGGAGAGGAGGATCGAAAGTGCGGCAGCTTGCGAAGGACGCTTCAGGTTCGCGGGGGCAGATTTTACAAAGCTTGGAAAGTTCAGCCAAAGTTCCCTACAAGGTATTCTACCACTTACAGATGAAGCGCATAGACTAGAACAAGTTCTGTAGCTATAACACTTGCGCGCTGGAAGTATACGGTTTGCCAGCTATCGTATTCCAGGTTGTCCACCCGTAACATCAAAGGGTCCACCCATTCCGCAACCTTCGAGAGGAACAATTCGAAATATGCGAAGAAGGGAGGGTAATCGAGAGTCCATTCGGAAGTCTTTTCCAGATACCACTCATTGAGAGGTAGACTATTCGTAATCGCCAACCAATTCCTATGTACTTCAAAGTCGGTCGATTTACTTCAACATCATATTCATCAGCCTGCCGTCGTGCGAGGGTCGTTTGTGGGTGGTTTGTGGGGAAGATAAACTGACTATGCAGGAAACAATAATATCTTGAAGGCAGTAGCTACAATTGCACATTGTGCTAGGGAAGGATATGTGTCTGCCATTTGAGCATATCTCACCGAGCGCGAACTGCTTGGGTGAAGATGTTGCAATGCCCAGGTGGGAGAAATGCGAGGATCCAAGCTTCCTACTGGAATGGAATTGTATCGTGGTCTTTGTGAGGTGAAGTTGAGGTTCCCACACCACGGAATTTAGAAAAGCCGATGGAGGGTCAAACAGCAGCTGGGAGTTGGGAACAATTGGAAGCTCGCGTGTCGGCCCGCCACCAGACAGAGCTACCTAGCCTCCCGATGGTGAGGATAAATATCATACCGACTATTCAACTTTCAATATAAATATTAGGAACTAGAATGAAGATGAATTTTGTGTACAAAAGTATAGAGCTAGCTTTTTGGAGGATTTATATTCTTTTCAAGTTATGAAAAAGTTATAAGAGGATATAAAAGTCCATCTTTAATTCAGACAATAGATTTCTTAGATAGATCGACTTCTTGGTCTGACATTTATTCCCATCGAGCTAGCCACCAGCACCACACAAGGACAGAAAGTTCCAAGGCTGTTCCAGAAGTTCTCCAAGCAAAACACTCAAAACACTCAAAACACTCAATTATGGATCCGGCATTTGTACCCTCAGAAATCACTGTACGACATCTAGTTCATCATAAATTCACTTTCGACATTGGTCCTTCAATTCAATCTTTAGGGAAACCAATCCGGTCCTTACTCATTACACTTGTGGGAATATATTGTGTAACCAATATAATACGAGGCACTGTGCAATCTGTCTTTAACAGATCCTCGAGCCGAAGGGAAGAAGAGTGAGGGGTGGGTGCGCTTTGCCGGGTCGTTGAACCGCCTGGACAATAATCTGATATTAAAAGGCCCAAAGTGCCAAGTTGTCCACAACTTCAAGTCTGTCTTCTCTCCTACTGTACTTGTGTATTTCAGTGAAGAAGATATTAAACCCTCCTGGCATTGAGGTCGAAGATTAGGAGACTCTGGTAGTTTTCTTTGCATTTTCTTTCTTTTCTATTCATTTTTGGGAGGACGAACCGGAAGGATAAGCAGCCATGTATTTCAAAGCTCCATTATCATCCCTTGCCTCGGCCGCATTCTTTGCGTATGCGCAAGCTACCTATCTTAATACCGATCTGAGTTTTGGTCATGATGGGAGGTGAGTCTTGCTATCCAATGCCTCAATTGGTTGTGCGAAGAGTAGGAGTATGGTTTACTGACCCGTCATAGAATATCTCCAAATGGTCGCGCTGTTCCGAATTTCCATCTGATGGGACAACCCAACTACCCCGAGATTCTCAGCAACAAGATCGTTCTTACACCTCCGATAAATGGCAATCAGCGGGGAGCTGTATGGACTGAAAGGCAGCTGCAGCATTCACAATGGGCAGCTGATGTCGAGTTTCGTGCGACTGGTCCTGAGCGAGGTGGTGGAAATCTGAATATTTGGTACGCGAAGAACGAGGGGATCAAGACATCGAGCATATACACGGTTGGGAAGTTTGATGGATTTGCTCTAGTCATAGATCAATATGCAGGATCTGTATGTTCATTTCATCTGCCTTCTATTCCCTTGCTTACAGATATTAGGGTGGATATATCCGTGGTTTCCTCAACGATGGTACAGTCGAGTATTCCTCGCACCACTCTGTCGACTCCCTCGCATTCGGTCACTGCGCCTATCCTTACCGCAATCGCGGTATTCCATCTAAGATTCAGATCCGTCAAACATCCTCCACATTTAAAGTTGAAGTAGACGGCGCCCTCTGTTTCGAAGCCCCGAACGTCAAACTCCCTCCTGGCTACGTCTTCGGAGTAACTGCTGCTTCGGCGGACAACCCCGACTCCTTCGAAATATTCAAGTTCGTCGTTACTACAGATTCCCACGAACCCGATGACATGCAGGGTCAGAATCCTCAGCACCAAGGACAGCAACAACAACATTACCAAGCTGCCAACACTCCCCCTCAAAATCAACAACAGCAACAACAGCAACAACAGCAACAACAGCAACAACAACAACAACAGCCAATCGATACTCCATCCGAAGCTCCAGCCAGCGACTACAAATCCTCAGACGCGCAATTCGCCGACCTCCACAACCGTCTCCAAGCCATGATGAAGCACATCAGCGCCCTAAACCGCGACCTATCCTCCTACCAAGCGAACTCCCTCGCGCGCATAGAAACCCTCAACACCAACATCAATGCTCTTTCCTCGACCATCTCTCGCCTGGAATCGTCTCTCTCAAAACTCGATTCCATCCCCGCATTGGAAAGAAATCTCAGAGATGTACAGAACGATGTGAAAACGACAAAGAGGGAATTGCACGAGGCTTTGGATCAGCATGTTCTGAGTCTGAAACAGCGAGTTTCGGAAACCCACGGTAGTGTACTTGGGACGGTGGGCGAGGGCTTGAGGAGCACGGGTGGTGTGGGGTTGGGCGCGATTGTGCTGGTTGTGGTGGGGAGTCAGGTGGGCTTGATAGTTACGTATATGTTGTATAAGAAGAGGAAGAATGGCGGGAGCAAGAAGTATTTGTAGGGGGAAGTCAGGTCAGTGCAGGTGGGAGAGTGGATTTATGTTGGGAGAGGTCTATGTTGTATGCAGTGTTGGCTCTTTGATGGGGTTGGGTTGGAAAGTATGTGCATCTTCTCGGGCTGTTGTATTGGAGAGAAAGGGAGGCGCATGTTGTATATCACATGAAAGAAGAAGAGAATGAAGGCGACGGGTGACTGGCGACTGGCTAAACGAGAGGAGAAAAGAGAAGTCAGGTCGAAGTTGGGAGAAAGGAAATCGGAGTGTGTGGCACAAAGCAGTTTGAGTAGGAGGTGCGCACTTGTACACAGGGAAGATGGAAATCTACAAAATTTGATATCCCAGTCTGGTTGTTGAATACTCTCTTTGACTGGCTTTACGTTTTCGCTTTCTCCATCTGTGAGTGAGTGAGTGGGTGTCTACGAATATAAATACGAGTAGGCCCGCATATATAGTCTGGAATTTACATTGGTTCTACGTCGAATTGACCAAACTGACCAAAT
>LLKJ01000457.1:0-19756 GCA_002242865.1 Clarireedia sp. CPB17
GAATAATAAACAGTAAATCAAACCCATGTGGTTGTTTGTGAATGATGGGAAACGGATAACGGAAAGAGGGGTAGGGAGAGAGGATGAGAGATGGGGAAGAGTGGAAGAGGGGGGATACGGTGTTGGGAAGGGGGGAGAAGGGAGGAAGTTTGGGGAGAAGAAGCGGGAAAGGTAGAGGTAGGTGAGAGGGGGTTATATTGTATTATATCGTGTTTCTTCGGGACTGGTGCGGTGCTGTGTTTGTTTTGGTATGGCTTGCTTACTTTGCTGCGGTCAGTGAGGGGAGGAGGGGAGGGGATGGAGGGCTGTATGAGTAGGTTGTTTGTGGGGCTCTGCAATGGGATGTGATGGGGGATTGTGTTGAGGTGGTGAGTGAATGAATGGATGGGTGGTATAAGTTTAGAGGTGCAAAATTAGATGATTTATTCTCATTCACAATCACATTCACATAGAGACTCGCAGGCTGGTAGGCAGGAAGTAAAATGAATCAGTTCAATGCTTTGCATTCTATATGCGTATACAACCCAGAGAAAGTATTCCAAACCTTCTACGCACTCTACTCTACTAACACCTACTTACTACTTACTACTTCCTCTCCCAAACTCCTAGCTGTGTAAACACCAACCAACTATTTGCCCATCTCAACAGCATATACATACACCCTATTACCGCTCTCTTTATCCAGGATGTCCGCCATAATCCGCAGACTGAAAGCACGAGATTCCAACGATCCGATGCATGGACTAGCATGCAACTGTCTGAACATCAACATGAGCACAAGAACAAATACAAGAAATTATACAAACACAAATGCAAACACATCTCGAGACCAAGAAGGGATGAAAAGCTGTGATAAGCGGGAAAGTCTGGGGGATAAAGAGAAAGGCAAGAAGACTCTTGTTGGAAAGATGATTGATGTTGGTGGTGGTGGAGGGGTGCAGGGGAGGAAGTGATGGGGTAAGGAGGATACGATGGGATGGAACAGGTTGGAATGAATGGCATGCAGAGGATGTATGGAGAGGTGGGTTGAGATGTTTTAAGAAGAAGTTTCTGGATACTGTAGGAGCAAGCCACTTGGTGTAGGGAAGAGGCACGGTTTAAGTGGCGAGAATGTAGATTCGATGGGAGGAAAGGCATGATTTTACTGAGAGGGTCGGTTAGACCTGCGCGCACTTGCAGCGTTATTGAACAAAGCAGTGTTCTAGATGTAGTATATTGGTGTAAAGAACAGGAACAGGAACAGCGATGTACAAAACTATAAATCGCAGAGCACATACCAGCGACCCTGCACCCCAGCCTTCTAGAAGCTATCTGCAGGTAGCCTTAAAACAGACCACCATGCGGTAATGAAGTAGAACAAAATCCAAATCTTGGACAAACCTTCATCTCAACGCACCCACTCAACCAACGACTTCCACAAAGTCAACACAAAGAAAAGCGGATGTCGAATCCTCTATCCCCATCCCGTACCTTCCCACTCGGTGTCCCCGGAACTTTCGGCGACGTGTGGGAATCATTGCTTGCTAGAGTAGGTAGGCGGACGGACCACGGAAGGAACGCGGGCCCGGGGTCAGGGGAAGAAGGTTTCATAATATCACATTAGGTCCTACGCTACAATAGGTGTAGGTGTGGCCGTGATTGTGGTTGTGAAAAGGCAGGCAGATCAGGCTCGAATCCGTCGACCGGAAACATAGAACGTTGAGTTGGTCGGTTTCTAGATCTGGGGCTGGGGGTTAGGTAACGATGTTTTGAATCTATGTCCATTTTCGTCGAAATCAAAGCGAAAGAGCACAAGGCCAGTTGAAGATCCCCCATCATGGGGGTGTTTCCCCGTTTTGTGGGGGTTTGGAATTTGGTCTGATTCTAGACACTTGAAACACTGGAGTAACATAAGATCGAAATCGGAGACGTGACGACTGGTCATGCGTGCCACCGAAAACGATACAAGAGAAATGTCTGAAGAATATAGAATTCTAGAATGGGGGAAACTTTTCCCAGTATCCAGTCCAGTCAATAAGTGGTTAAAAGCAGAAGTGCGTCGGAAGTGATTGGAAGAAAGATTGATCACACTGTAAGTTTCGGGAAGTTTCTTGGAAAACCACGTGTCGGCCAGCACCCGACAGCTTACTATATAAAGCAAAGGTTTAAATCCTAATGGTATATTTGGTAAGCTGGACTTCGTATTTCTCAACTGGCAATAGTTCAGCTGTGCGAATGCGCACGGGATAAGCCATAACAATCAGATGAGATCCATCGTAGCCGCATCTGCCTAGATACACGGCTTCCTTCAACCCGATGGATGATAATTCGGGAAACTGCATGTCCATCCAATGCGCTGGCCAAAGGGTCTGGTGGCAGGTACTGTACCTTCAGGTTTGATGGTTCCGGCCAAAGGGCGAAGGATGAAACGAAAATGATTTGATGGATCAATAGAGATAGAGATACATCTTTAAATCTTAAGGATCCGAGGAGTCGTGTATAAGTTAGAAGCGGGGTGGTTCTAGTTGGTTTGGCGGCTGGTGTTTGTTGGTGGCTGGCACTCTGTAATGCGATGTAACACTCCTCGCTGTGTAGGTACGAAGTGGGAATCTCACTGGGTGATGGATTTGGACGTTAGGAACAATAAGCGCTACCCTGCTTGGCCGGATTGGGCCACTTCGTTCTCCTGCATTATGCCTTTCTATGGTGTCCCGTTGAGGAAATGGATGCGTTGAGTTTCGCTCGATGAGGCACAAAGGGTTTGTAATCTGATGCGTTGTGCGATTATTTATAGCAATGCGAATATTGCTATAAGGAATGTAGACGAATGGCAAGAAAGAGCCGGATCTTCGCCGTCGCCTTGGTCGCGTGAGTATCTCCCATAGGCCCAGGCTCAGAGTGAGGTCCGGCTCAGAGTCATTCATTGCTCAGATAGGGATGAAGTGAATGCCGAATTTGACTTTTGTTCACAGGGCAGACAGGTGGAGGAGGCATCGGACGATTTCCCCAATTTTTCAGTCACGAATTAATATGGAAGTGTGAAGGAGTGGAGTGAAAAGAGGATACAAATGTATGAACGTTGGGCAGAGGGGGGGAGATGAGAACTGATCACCCGTGATTTCATGGCTGATGCATTCGACTCCTGCTTATTCAGTGCAAGTTATGCAGTGCGTTGGTGACAAGTAGGGACCTGTGGACCGTTTGACAGTTTGTGAGAACTTGAGAAGTCTTGACCTTGCATAAGAGAAGTATGAGGATTTGGGGGAAGAACCTTGCTACTTGGCTACATACCGTTGAAATTGATAATTGATAATCAGCATTGACAGACCGGTAGAAACTTTCTTAGGTATACCAGCAATGCCAGACTCCTCACGGTACTCGGGAATGATTAGTTCTTCCTTCTTCCATCCTTCTTTGTTTCTTTCCTGTAGCTGCTTAGTCCTTGGGTACTCGTACTTTCGAGACAATTGGAAATAGCGAGTGATCATCATCATCTCCCTGCCTTTGGGTCTCGAGCTTCGGTGCTCGTGCGCGTGGCCTTTCATCTATTCATCCCGTGCCCGCAGCACCTGGGCAGGCGAGGCAGGCGAGGCAGGCAGTACAGACTGTACAGACTGTACAGATAATTCGAGCAGTCGAGATTCGTATCCGTCGACTCAACTGCCTCCGGTCTCCAGTCTCCAGTCTCCAGTCTCCAGTCTCCAGTCTCCTGTCTTCTGTCCCCCCGTCCCCGTCCCCGTCCCCATCGAGACCTGGGAGCATCATTTCTAAAGATAAATTGCAGATGGCAGTCTGGATGCTTCGTTGCCCTTCTGGGCAAAATGAGAAAGCAAGCCCGATTGGGACAGAGTGGATCGAATGGGAGGCGATGCAGCCAACGAAAACCCTCGACAGAAGTACGTTCGGCTAGGTAATACGGGCTCGCCAGCACCAGGGCGAGGCGATAATTTCCCATTTACAACAGACGTGAACCAAGCCACCCTCAGAAATCTCGGAGCTCTCGACCTGGTGTCACCCCGAATGCCGGTAGAATTTGGCAGGTTTCAATCGGATTCCCAAGGTCAGGTCCGCTGTTCCCCTTCCAGCTTCAGTTGGCCCTTCTATATACTCTGTACCATGACTGGAGTAGTAAGCAGTAAATAGCAAATAGCAAATAGCAAATAGTACAGCGGTACCACTGCACAAGCGAACATTAGACAAACAAAGCGCAACGGTCTAGCTGCTTCGCATTTATTATACTGTCTCTGGAGTCTGAAGTCTCTTACAGTGCCTTATCTCTCTTCCTTGCCTGGCTCTCTTCGGACGAACACACAAACAAGCAAACAAGCAATCAATCAATCAATCAATCAGTCAATCAATCAGAAAGAAGGCCGACGCGTTTACTTTTCTGCCCCTAGGAACTTCCCGGCCCTGCCGCAGACCGAACAATCCGTACCTGAATTAGCTGCCTGGTTAGTCAGGGACTCAGGGCCAGTTACCCAAAGGCGTAGCAGCGCTAGACCTGAAGAAGACTAAGCAGCCAACGCTATCCGAAGTCAATCAACGATCTTCCGCGGTTGCCCACAAATCGACACCAATCCATCCACAAATCCACCAGCCAGTCACACCCAGTCACACCTAGTCACATTTTTATCCACACCCACCCACACTTTACCCTTCCGCACACCCTCGCACCCTCGCACCCTCGTCCCAACCCCAATCAATTTACGTGCATCGCCTTCCACTTCTTCGACCTAACGCACAATTCCACCCTCAATTCAACTCAATTCATCCTTCTCCTCCTTTACAAACCATTTCGACAAAACAATTCCCCATTCCCGCTCTGCTCTCACTCCAACCTCGAACTCACCCTCATCGTCAGCGTCGTCAATACCAGTTATCACGTCGATTTCGATGACTTGAACCACTCTCTTTTGTTGATATTCTCTCCTTTCTCTATTCATTCGTTTTCTGTGTCTTTCCAGCATCACCTTTTTGCGCCCTTTTCGACACCTTCATTCCACATCGACATCCACATCGCCTGTTTTTCTCTTGCACAGTGCACACCCACCCCGACGAACAGGAGATCTTAGGTGACCTTTCCTTTTACAACCAATTCGAAACACTGGGAAAACTCACCACTCATCGATCTTCACTTTCACATCCTCTTTCAACTTACACCGTAACAAATCACTTACAAGCATACAATACCATTACAACATACCATTACAACATACCATTACAATCGTTCGTTGCCAACTTGTCGATTCACTCATTCAATCGTCGACCAACTGGGCTGTGAAATTGTTTAGTCGCTCGCTGGGTCATTTGTTAGGAGACCGACCGACCGACCCCCAACCACCAACCTCGGAACACCGATAGTTGTCAACCAACCTTACTCTCCCTGTCATAGTCCTCCTCAAATACCTATCGAGACAAGAAAATAGAACCGTCGCGATCGATCGCTTTCAATCATACCTCGAAGGGCCGCGGCCAAAGGAATAAATACATAATTCATCATGAGGTCGATGTCTACTCTCGCTATCATCGCCGCCACTACGCTGGTTGGCCGATCAATCGCAGCTCCCTCTCCTGAACCAAGTAACCTCGCCTTAAAGACTCTGAAGTACATAGGATGCTTCTCAAGCGGTGATGGGTTAAGCAAGAACTCGTCGTTTCTTTACAACAGCAAGGGGTACTGTCAGACACAATGTGTTCCTTTAGATCTCGCAGTTCAAGCCACTCACCACTCCGACGAATGCTGGTGCGGTAGCTATCTACCACCAGCTAGCGACGCTGTCGATGACTCGAAATGCGATGACCCTTGTGCGGGTATCAACACGGAAATGTGTGGTGGTATAAAGTACTTTTCTGTCTATCTTACGGGTACCGAGAACTCGGCGGATAATTACGATGCCGCTGCAGCCTCATCTTCAGCTGCATCTGTCGCTGCGACTGCTACTTCGTCTATGACCACACCCTCCGTTGTCACAGTAGGAGGTTGGTGGCACCTGGAATCCACAATTTTTAATTTGTAGCTAATGGTATCTAGGTCAAACCGTCACCGTCCAGGCAACAAGTGCTGCAGCGGCCTCAAGTTCAGCAGCAGCAATAACCGAAAAGAAATCGTCTGGTCCAAGCAAAGCTGGCATCGCTGCAGGCATCGTTGTCGGTGTATTTGCGGCTTCTCTTATTGCTGGAGGCCTCTTCCTTTGGATGCGTAATCGTAAGAGACGTGAGGTCGAGGAGGAGTATAGGAGAAACGCAGCAGTCAACAACTTTGCCGCAGGAGGAAAATCACCAGTCAGCAGTGGAGGAGCTTCATTCACCGATACTCGCCTCGACCCAACCCTCGCAAACAGGAGAATGAGTGATGGAAGTATCGCTGATAACCAAGATTACTCAAGGAGGATCTTGAAGGTCAGTACCACTCCGATCCACAATACTTGATATTTTATTAACATCACTCCAGGTAACCAACGCATGATAAGCCACCAACCTATGTGACGAACGACGAGTATCCAATGTCATTTAGCTCAATCAAATCATTTCGGCGTTTACGGTCCTTCTCCCTTTGTGACTACATTACATGGGTCTGCTTTGGGTATTATTCCCTGTGTTATAAAAGGGTTTATGGTGTTATGTGCGTATAGGCGTGGCGTAGGATGAGCATATGAGAACATTTACTCTTCGCCATACGAGGATTCATTTTTCCATCAGGCATCGTCTACGGTACACCAAACGTGACCATTACACGTTTGAAATTCACTCCGTCCTGTCCTTTCAAACTTTTGATTTTCGAAAATACGTCCTCCGGCATATCTCCTTCGACACTTTTGTTTTCCTTTAACAAGGGAGTCCCTCTTATACCCCAAGCTCGAATTCTCGACTCGATCACAACAAACAGTCAAGCGTCGGACCAAACACAAACAACATCTAGCGTGAAGCTCTTTTTTTTCTCTCTAATCACGTTTTCCGCATATCAACACCTCAGGCTTGGGAAATCCTTGGAATATCGACGAAAAAAGCTCCTGTATTATATGGTATCTGTTGGAGACAGATAGGAAGAGGAAGGGCAGCATATGTAAGGGGAGGAATTGGTCCTTGTGGTTGGTAGTTATAGATCCGAAGTAATGATGAGAAAAGAAATTTTATAAACTTATCCCTTTTGTAATCGAGTGAGGTTTTTTTGTTTGGTCTTTTTCATTTGTAATATTTGGTTGATGGATGGATGGGATATAGGTTGGATGGTGGGGTTATGGATGGGTAGGGTAGGGTAGGTTGTATATATTCAGTTTAAATGTCACTCTTTCTTCGATTCGTTATGTTATATCTGTTGAAGTTTCTAAAGGGGAGTTTTATCTTTTCATTTTGCATCTTCTTCTCTTATCTCTCTAGAGTACGATGTGCATGTGGTTTCTTCTTCTTCTTTTTCATTCTTAAACTCTTTAAACTTATCATATGTAAGTGGGATAAGATATCAGATAAGGAAAGGTCAGCTGTACTGTACAGTACTGATACTGATACTGAGAAAAAAGCGTCCCCGTCCCCCGTCCCGTCTCGAGTTTGTCTCAGCGTGAGGGTATGATCAGTTGGAATAGGCAATGGTTGGGAGTTGGGGAGTCTGAGCGGGGACACGTATTTATTTATTTATTTATTTATGCGTGCGCTTTATTTGTATGGGAGGGGGGGTTTTTTTTTTCGCTTTGATTTCCTTTTTTTTATTTTATCACTCCAGCACTTTCTGAGCTTGCGATTGGGCTTGGGCTTGGACTTGGATTTGGGCTTGGAGTTTGGTGGAGAGAGGTTCTATGGTCTGGTCTGCTGGGGTTTTATGGTATGGAACGCTCTTCCTCCCGGTGTTGTTGGGATATGGAAGGGGATGAGGAAGATGGAGATGAAGATGAAGATGAGAAGAGAAGGGGAGGGGGATTGGATGGAAACATACCTAACTCCCCATCCCCGCCCACTTCCCTCGCCTAGGTGGTCGATCAGATCAGATTAGTTCATCTGTCCTCCCTCTCTTTGCCGTTGGGTGACTTAGTTAGGTATTGCGTTGACGTTTGTAGTTTTTGGGAGGCAGAGGGTATATGGACACATCCAACCTATCCTATTCTAGTTCCTCCCGCTCTGCGTCATCGTCCCTAGCTGCGATGGTGGAAAAATAATGGTATGAATATCATATACTGTCTGCCCCGCATTCCTATTTCTGTACTTCCTGTTGGTTTTTGTTCCGCCAAATACGTCGATGTAGAAAGATGGGTTCTTGTTCTGTCTGGGGTTGGCGGCCTCAACTCATACCTCCTTCATCTCACTGACTAAACCAACAAACACAAAGTATGCCGCGAACCTACGTACCTACATTACATACACACTGAAGCCGAACCTACAATAACTCGTACGGGTTCATGGCATCTAGTTGTCCACAGTTCAAACAAGATCATACAAATATCATTGCTCCTCCCCAGGGAAGGGTGTTTACACTGTAGCAGATGCATTTTTGTAGATTATACTCGTCAATTAAAGCGAGCTCCACTGACTCTTCATTGGATACCAGCTGGTGGTAACCGACTGACTACATTGAAGCACAAATAAAAATAAACATGAAATCGTTAATCATCGTGATACATCCATCCCTGCGTCCGTTCATACCATTCCCCGTGCTTGTCCACCCACCCACCCAATCCGTACCAGAGTAGAGGAGACGTCCGTGCTACTCCATCCTAGGTATACCATACCATACCCGGCAATATCATGCACCCCGGTCATGTATGCATGCAATCCAAACAAACCCAAATCATATCCAAACCACCACCACCCACCCGGCAACCCGCTTCAACACCAGCCATTCCCCTCCTACACCTCAGCGCCCGTTCTCAAAACCGCAGCACTAAGCCCTAGCAGTAATATAATCCCTATTCTCAATCGTCACACTCTTCGTCATGTGATTGACCTTATAAACACCGACCAAGCGACTCGCCAACTCAAACATGTTATTCCTCAACGAGATAACGATAAACTGAGCATTCTTGGTTCTCTCCTTGATATACGACGCTACAATCGAGACCTATGATTTGACTCTGTCAGTAAAATGCAAGCATGCATCCTCCAGATAACCCAGCAAGAAATAGGGACAAGAAGAGAAAGAGAAAGGGGGAAAAACTCACATTCCTAAAATCCAACGCAGCATCAATCTCATCCATCACATACAACGGCGTAGGTTTATAATGATGCAACGCAAAGACCAACGCCAAACTACTCAGCGTCTTCTCCCCACCACTCAGATTCGAGATATTCTTCCACGATTTCTTCGGCGGCATAACACTAAACAGGATGCCCTCGGAGAACGGATCGAGCGAGTCCACGAGTTCGAGTTCTGCATTCCCACCCATCGTAATCATCTGGTACATTTCCTTCAGCCGCAGAGAAATCGTGCTGAAACCTTCCATGAAACCTTCCAGACGCAGACGTCTGAGATCGTCGCAGCGTTTCTTAGCCATGTCGCGTTGCGCCACTGCGCTTTGCAAGTCTTGGTTACGCGCAGCGTGTTCTTCGACTCGTCGACGATATTCGGCGAGAACGCCGAGCTCGACATTTACATTTTGCGTCTTCTCTTCCAAGATGGCAATTTCGGCTTTAAGCGTCTCCTTGCTCATATCTGCAAGTTCATCTTTCGTGAAAGCAGGGGGTTCTTCAGCCTCTGCTTCCTCACCAAGATCGCTTACGTTCTGGAGTGCGAGTTTGCTGAGCTTTTCTTGCCAGTATCTGAGACGTTTTTGATTCTCAACCAGGACTTTTTGATTTTCTTCGAGCTTGTTGCGCATTTCGATTTCGATCGCACGGATTTCGTTAAGCTCGGTAGTCTTTTCGTCAAGTTCGGCTTTCACTGCGTTGAGCTCTTCCTTCTTTTGGTGCAATGCTTCTTGAGCTTCTTCGACCTTGGCTTGGGAGCCCTCTGAGTTGGATCCTTGATTCCGAAGCTCTTCCTCCAATGCTTCTAGGTCTGCAGCAGAAGCAGCTAATTCCTTGCTGGCCTTTGCATGGTCCTTCTCATGCTTGGCAAGTTGCTTCTCCGCTTTGGTTTTGGTGACTTCAGCAGTGGACATGGCTTGACTTAGAGAGTCAATCTCTTCTTTCAGCGCATCAACCTTTGCACGCTGAGCACGAAGCTTTTCACCACCAACTTGCATGATCTTGTCTTGTAGAGCTTTAATTTCTGCCTCGACACTAGCCGTTTCGTTATGAAGCTTCTCAATCTCCTTGTTGAGCTTGGCAATGTCCTTCTTCAATGTGGTGACACGGCCATCGTCTGTTTGTGAAGGTTGATGTTCCTTGCTTAACTCCTTGATTCGTCGTTGAGCATCTGCCAAATTTCGTGCCGAACTCTCAATGTCGAGACTAAGCTTCTGCATTTTTGTATCAAGTTGAGGTATTTTGTGGTTGAGATCTTTGATCCTTGTTTCCAAGTCTGTCTGACGGTCTTGGAACTTTTGGAAGGTTTGTTCGAGTTCATCTCTGTCCACCTCAAGCTTGGCGACCTGCTCCTTTGAGACGTCGGCAACAAGTTTAGAAGACATGAGCCCTTTTTTGACCGTGTTGCCTCCTCCTGACATTGTACCAGACTTATCAATCAATTGCCCGTCCAAAGTCACAACACGCCATCTCTTAGCTCCGTACGCAATGCGGTTGGCTTGTGCCAAATCCTTTGCAACCAGAGTATTTTGCAGCGAATGGAAAAAAGCTGGTCTGAACTTATCATCCTTAGCTTTAATCAGATCAAATAGACGAGGAACGTTTTCAGGGGTATCGATCGGCGAGAGATCCCTATTGCCCAGCTTGTCCAAACACATAAAGTTACCACGTCCAAGATTGGTTTTGCGCAGATATTCAATACACTGCTGTCCAGCTTCAACGGTGTCTGTGACGAAATTGTCGAGAGCCCCGCAAGCAGTAGATATGGCGATATCAAATTGCTTGTCAATCGTGCCCAGATTTCCAAGTCTTCCGTGGAATCCGTCAATTCGACCGGTCTCCTTGAGTCTCATAAGACCTGTCAATACATTTCCTTGCGTTTGAGTATTCGAAAGACTAGCACGAGCTTCATCCGCTTTCTGACGAGCACCAGATAACCGAGAACGGAATTCTGGCTCCTTCTCGGACAGTTGGGTCAGCTCAGCTTGTAGGCGGGCAGCCTCTTTCTCTAGCTTCTTCCTCTCGACTTTACATTGCTCAATCTCAGCGAGCCTAGCTTCACGCCCCTCCTCGATATTCTGGATCTTTGTTTCAAGTTCCTCAAGCGCCACCGCACCTGCATTGGCCTTTTCGTGAAGTATGGCCAACTCACTCTCTGCTACGGCAATAGCAGACTGCTTCTGGTTAATCTTTTCATTCCAAGGCTCCAGCGACTTTTGCTTGACAGCAATTTGATCAGAGAATTGTTGCGTCTTCCCCTTAAGATTGTCTCTTATTTTGCCCAGCTCCTGTTCTTCTGCAGCCATTTTCTCCTCCATTCCCGCTATCTCTGCTGCGGAGCTCTCGATATCCTCTCCACATTTCTCAATCGTCGCTTGAACATCAGATATGGCTGACTCAGATGTGCTGATAGTCTTCTCTAATTTCTTCTGCTTGCTTGTCAAGAATTTTCTCTTCTCCTCAAGTTTTACTCGTTCCTGGTCGAGGCTTGCCATCTCTTTGAGGATTGCTTGCGTATCCTTCTCAACCGACTCGTATTCTTTTTGGCCCTTCTTGTATTGTTTCTCCAGCTGTTTGATACCTGCTTCATTTCCTTGATGTTTCTCCAGCTCAGCATCCAACTGTGCCTGCATCTGGCCAATTGCCTCTTCTGTGACTGCTAAATTATCACCGCATTCATTAATATAAACCTGGTACAAAGCTGATTGCTTCATAGCCAGTTCATTCTCATCCTTAATATAAGCGAGTGCCTTGTTCTTCTTGTCTTCCAGGCTATTTTTCTCCTTTTCGACATGCTGCACACGGCCACTTTTCTCAACGCAAACCTCGTTCAATGTTTCCACCTCTGCCGCGGATTCTTCGATTGGGGTCTTGTATTTTGAAGTGCCAATGATATCCTCGAGGTACTCCAAAAGTCCATCGTCATGTTCGTTGGCTGCTTTCGGCTTCATCTGGGCGATCGATTCGACTTCGCCTTGGAGAATTAAGAATCGTTTGTGATCTAAGTCGACGCCTCGGTCTCTCAAAAGTGTAGTGACAATCGTGAAATTGGATTCCTTCCCATTAATGTAGTACTTGCTGGAATTGTTCTTGAACGCCTTGCGAGATATCACGAGATCAGAATCCGGCATGATTTGATGTGTTCCATCTGGCTGATCCATCACTTCTTGGAAATGTACTGCTACCTCGCAATGATCTAGATCTGGGAACGCGGCAGAGTTATGAATCAAGGCGGAAATTTTCCCTTGTCGCATCTTGCTAGCTCTGAAACCGAAAACGAAAAGAAGAGAGTCAATAACGTTGGATTTGCCAGAACCGTTCGGCCCAACGACAGAAGAAAATGACGCGTGAAAGGGACCGACTTCCTGACGACCAGCGTAACTCTTGAAATTGGTAAGAATCAAGTATGTAATGACAAGGCGAGCCTTTGGGCCAGTATCCTCGACCACTGGCGTCGCCGTATTTCTCGATTTCATGACGATATCCATGGGCTTTTCAAGAATTGTATCCATCGCTCTAATAGGTTTAACAGTTGATGTTTGACTGTCCGAGGTACCAGGTCTCTCTGTGATATCAGCCAGAACGGTGTTGTTGTGCAATTCAGGAGGCTCCGGAGATTGTGACGGCTTCGGAGTTGGTAAAGATGTTTGAGTATCGGGGGTCATGGAATTGCTTGCGCTTCGTATAGGTACGCTCTTTTTGCGTGGCGCTGCCTTCTTCGCTGTTGAATCTGGTCCTGGAGTCGCTGTTTGTTCGGGGTCAAATATCTCAGAGGGCTCAATATTCTCAGCTCCCATACTCTTTTTAGCTCTACCACCTGTTCGAGGTGTAGCTGCAACCGAGTTTGTTGTCTTCCGCCTTGATTGAGTAGACTTGCGTGGGCTTCGCTTTGGTGCGGGGGTGAAGTCTTCCTCCTCATCTTCTTCGACCTTGACTGGGACATTCTCTTCTTCGTCGGACGATTCAACTACAACTTTTCTGCGTGATGCCACCCTTCGAGAGGGACGAGCGGGAGTTTCTGATGCCATCTTGGTCGTCGGCTTAGGATATGCTTTATTTCGTGCGCGCGGAAAAGTTGACTTGGTGTTTCGACAATACTGACTTAGGCGTTAGCAACACAAGATCTGAGTTCTTGAGATAAAAGAGAAATTCACCACTCAGTCCCCCGTCATGAGCCCAATATGTTTGTTGATTTGGCGTGAATTGTCGTCTTAATATGTTTACGAATTCGCGGGCATTGTTTACTTCAAAACAGAAGATAAAAAGACGCTAAGATAAGGATCCTTATCTACCCTCAATCGTATATGCGTCGCGAGATTTAGACGATCGCAAACACCATTTACAGCCATCAGTATAACTAGACAAACTGCACGAGATGTTCAGCTTCTCAAATTTTGACGAAGTCTTTGACTTTGACCCAGATTGCTCATATGATACGGTTGCCGTCCAGCGCATTGAAGGAAATCGAAAGACTTTAGAAGGCCTCTTCGTCGACATTTTGATGAAGAATGCTAGCATCAGAAGGCGTATGCTTTTACTCACCTCAACACATATATTTTCTGCTGATACGTCTTTTAGCGGTCAAATATTATCCTCCGAAGACAAATAGCGATTTACGGAATCTACACAAGGCGATTGTCAAGACAGCTGGCGAAGATCATGTTAAACTCTCAATCCTGTACTACTTACTCCTTGATTTCGATGCGCCTACTGGACGACGGGACTACTCTATGAGTTTTGAGCAGAGGTCTTTTCTTCCTCAAAAATACCAAATTTACATAAAAGGTCTTTGGCATATGGATCGCCTAGATTTCGAAGTGTGTCCTCGCATCTATCCCAAGCAAAAAGCGTGCAAAGCTAACCAAAACTAGTCGGCACTTGAATACCTGACATATCCCTCTTTACTTCCTACCTTTGCAGACGAGATACTGGAAGTTCTCGTACGGCATTCAAAGCACGACCTTGCGGTCCCTTTAGCATACTACCACACCGTTCATCCTACGTTAACGGGATCGAGTGCGACAGAAAGTTTGTTCTCGGCCATCGCAAGAACCAGTGTGACAGAGGCGTTCTATTTTTCCCGCGGGCAAGCGGACAACGCGCGGAGGCATATGTTTGAGCTCTTGATCTCCGTCGTGCTCAGTAATTCCTCTCCCGAAACGATTGCGGATCGCAGCGTCGAGCTGGTCAACCTTCCATTTACACAAGAAGAGGAGGCTTGGTTTGAAGACTACTTGCTCCGTGGTGAAGGGAGAGCCATTAGAAAGGGAAGAGACACAGTGATGATGCGGAGAATTGGTATGGGGAAATTCTCAGAGACATTGTCGCTGAAAGGTATCGGTGGTCGTTCAGTAGGGGGACTTGATTGGGATAGATTATCAGCAGCAGTAAAGGAGGGTTTGGGGCCTAGGATTGATGTATAAAAGACAACTACAAAATAGTTGTACAGATTTGCGAAGATACCAGAATTGCCAGGGAGTTATAGGACATAGGTCGTCATTATACATAGAGTAACAATTGTACAATAATTATCAATCGTACTCGTCATTTCCTTTTCCAGCAAGTGAATTTCATTGTTCGGGTCAAGCTACGCGATAAAATTTCCGGACGCGGTATGGGCCGCGTCCAACCAATCCAGAATTCTATCGCATTAAACATGAACATTGCAAAAACAGCATTGTGAGCAACGTCGTCGCAGCGAGTAACAGTGGATGGCCTAGACTAGATCTACCAGTCCTTGCAGGTACTACACCAGAAACCGCAATGCGACTTGGAAAGCCGACTTAACCACAAACTCAAGCACGCCCAGTATGCCTCCGCAAATATGTAGATTTTGGCAAAACGGACATTGCAGATTTGGAGGTACGCTTCTATGGAGTAGCGACGTATTATTGAACTCATGCTGACGTTCCGAAAGATAGGTGCAAATATCTACACTCCGATGATAGCAGTAGCAGTAGTAGCAGCGGAAACAACTACAACAATCGCTACCCTCCTCAGCAGAACCAATCCTCTAGCTACCAATCTCGGCCGCAGTCACGAAATAGCAATCAGGGACGAGGTGAGAGCGACATCATTCCTAGCTCTACATGCTAGCTAATCTGTTTGCAAAGGGAATCAAACACAAAGCCTACCATACAACTTAGACAGAGAAGCTATTATACAGGACCTCTCGACGGAACGACCACAATGGATTCTCTCAGCATATGGACCGGGCAAGCAGGCACCAGAACAGCTATTTGGAGGGCCTGCTCGCGAACAGAGCTTCGAAGAGATGCGCCTGCTTCATTACATGGCTGAAGCTTCTGGCAATCCACAGCAAGCTGTTTGTTACTTTGGTCAATTCGTAAGGAAGCAACAAAAACTAATGTATTATAGGTACAAGCTGCAGAAGAACTATGGAATAACTCAGAACAACAAATCAAGGCAGCATTGAATGATCTGGATGGTGCAATCAGGTTCATAATCAATGCCGAGAACCAGCACCCAAACAGAATCGATATATGCAAAGCGGGCACGTCTACAGATCAAACACCATGGATTCAACGAAGTAGTCCTGGCTTTCAAGCTACTCCTGCTAACAGCAATGCATTTGGTGCTTCTGGCCAGCAAACAACGTCGGCATTCGGTCAACCTTCAGGGCAAAGTGCGTTCGGTCAACCCTCTGCATTTGGTCAGCCCTCCGCTCCAAACGTGAATGCGTTCGGTCAGCCTTCGAGTCAAAACACAGGTACATTTGGGCAACCCTCAACTCAAAATATAAATGGCTTTGGGCAGCCTTCCGGTCAAACTGCAAATGGATTTAGCCAGCCTTCGGGTCAAAACTCAAATGCGTTTGGTGCACCCTCGCAAGCATTTGGGGCTCCATCTCAGCCAGGGGGTTCTATTGGATTTGGACAACCATCAGCTATGGGGCAAAAGCCCAACCCTTTCGGTATGGCTGCTGGGCAGCCTGCTCAATCAGGCTTTGGACAACCGTCGACCTTAGGGCAGAAGCCGAATCCTTTCGGGGCGCCTTCCAGTTCTGCTCCGTCGACCTTCTCTGCTTTCGCTGGGTCCAACTCATTATCTACGGGCCAACCAAGTAATAATACATTTGGCGCATTTGGCGCTCCATCAACCGCAAACCCTCTTCCTCCAGCTATCCAGCAACCTCAAGTTAATCCATTGACTCAAAATGCAAACCCGCTAAGCTCGACGCCTTCTTTTGGTCAACCCAGCACCCAGCCTAATCCTTTCAATTCTAATAATAACGCACCTGCTCCATCTATGCCGTTTGGGGCACCTTCCCCAGCACAGCAAAATCCCTTTGCGGCCCAAATATCTCAACCTGCAGCTCCAATCCAGAACCCCTTTGGAAACGCCAACAATCAGGCACCTCCGCCCTCTCAACCCAACGGCTTCTCGCAACAATCATTTACCAATACTCAGTCGGGGTTTGCAAACACTAATAATATCAATCAGAACGCACCCGTGCAGAACGGGTCTAATGTGAGGCCATTTAGCCCAAACTTCCAGCCTCCAGATCCAAATAACTTCCAGCAACCTGCCGTGGAAAGTTATATACGCATGGGAAACAACGGAAATCCAGAAGCTTTCAATGGTAGACCCATGACGCTCAAGGACGGAGAAGTGGGTACCGTGATACAGGGAAATTTCGTCAAAGTATGGTTTCCAAGAGGCCCGCCAGCACTCGACAATTCTTCTGAAATGCCAAACGCGGAATATGACGAAGCGACAAAATCAAGATACTTCCAAGCAAGGCAAACCGGCGCTTTTGCTGATGGGGTGATGCCAATGATACCCCCTAAAAAAGAGTGGTGTTTATGGAATTTCTAAGACTTCGAAGCATTTGTTCAGGAGCTAGTTCATAAAAAAGAGTGATCATGCATTAGGATGGTGTTTGGTCATTCGGTGTATTATAATATATATAACGGGGTCTTGCTGGGAATTCACTGTATCATTCTTATGCCCCGATAGGCAATCCAACCGTTCCATGGACTAGAACCCACAACCCAAGTCCCAGCATCCAACTCCCTCGCGATTTCCGAAGCTTTCGTGCTCTCGTGCTAGGGCAATCAGGTCCGATTGGCCCTCAGGTCTCCGCAATTTATCACACCATCTCCCCCCCTTTCGTCAAAAGAACACATTTCACCAGAACCTCGCGTTGTCCACCCAAAACTCCCAAATCCCTCCGCATCTCGATAATCTCATCCTGCGCCCTCTCGGCCAGATAAGTCAAGTCTCCTCTCCAGCTAGGCACAGCTAGGAACGCTATCGGCCCGGCGAAATCACGTCCATATTCTACCACCATCCTCACCTCTCGTAGATGCGGCATCTGCGCAAGGATCGAAATAAGATTGTGCTGGCGGAATTTGTTCCACGCGCGGAAATCGAGCGCGAGGGAGCGGATGGGGAGATGCGGGAGGGGGGAGAGGAGTGATTTAAAGGAGATTTGTGGGGCGTCATGCTGGATCGGTCGGAGGGTTAGGTAGAGTGTGTCATGTTCTGGGGAGACGGCTATGGGTGTAGATGATTGGGGGAAGGGCTGGCACGGGTTTGTTGATGGTGGTTGTGACTGTGATGAGGGAGTCTGGAGAACATGGTGGGTGGAGAGGAGAAAGGCACGGGATTCGTGATTGATGCCGGAGAGGATGGGCGGTTTGGTTAGGGATACCAAAGAGTCGGGATGTGTAGGGACCGTAGTGACTTGAACGACTCGAGGAGGCGGTAGGAGATACGACCAAACTTCCAAACGCAGTTCTGCCGGCAGAGACGAAAAGAGAGGGAGTGTAATATCGGCGGTCGTCATGGTGTCAAAATCATAAGATCCTCACAAATGATTTCGGGACAAAGGCCGGATAGTTGACCGCGGAACCACCGGAGTTGTGGGAACAAAGAAAATACCTCCAAGAGAGCCTAAAAACAAAAATTGAAAAATTGAGATGCATACGTTAATGAAAGCTATTAACTTTATGAGGTGCATATTACTCGTATATTCCTACAGTTATATGACATAAAATTCCGTATAAGTGACCCACCCACCAGACCTTTTCTCAACTTCGAGTCGCCGGCAATCTCTGAAGTCCAAGACTTACCCCCTTTCACGACACACACTATGGCGACTGTAGGAGGAATAATCGAGTGAGTCGGGAAAGAACCTATCGAGGTTACACGACGCAAAGGGGGCGAGCTCGCTTGGGCAGGGAATTGACGACCTCTCTTCTCCACTTTTGCAACTACATACCTACCTACATGCCACGATAGCGATATTGTGTTCAAGAGTGTGATGTTCTTCCGAGTATTTCAAACGTGATTTAGTAGCTCTGGATCAGAGGTTGCGAAGCTGGCAGTTATGGACGCTGCAATTCATATCCTCTTACTGCAATTTCCAGCTTCACAATTATTCAGCTCTTAGTCAAAGAGAGCCCATCAACTTAACGGCGCTCTTGAATGTGGGTTTCTGCATTCATTCGAATGATTGAAATAATAAGATCCGTTTTTGGCAGGGCCGTAATGTAACTTCAAGAAATTCATGCCCAACATCAGCATCAGTCTTGCCACTTACTCGACTCAATTCTGTTGCATTATATGCGTAGTGCATATGATTAGCCACACCGAATTCTCCGTCTTTGTATTTTAAACCGATTCCAAGGTAGCTGCAGCACATTCGATCGTTCTAGGAAATCTTTCGGATTCCGAGTCCTCCAACTTCTCGACACTTTCCAGAGGAGACCATCTGACCTGTACAAGACCACTGTGCTTCAATCACCCTCCATCAGGCCGACTCACCTTGTCGCATTCGCTCACTTACTATCGTCTGCAATGTAGTAAGTAACCGCTAAAGCATCATCCACCAAAGGCAACCAGACCACTTTCTAACCCTACTATCAATCCATAACCTCAATATTCGAAACCACTCCTTTTCTACCAAGCCTGCGCAACATAACTACTTCCTAACTAGACTCCCCATACCATACGTACCATACTCTTCAACACCCCTCACCACTAAGATTCCCTTCCCGCGTCTTCCTATCCAAAAGACCAAGAAGCAGAGAACCATACCCAACAACATATCGCCCATCCTATCCCCCATCTGTAACATATTAACCCCTTGCTCCCTTCCCTCACCAGACCGAGCGCACAATGCAGAAAATAACAAGACAAAGTGAACCCGATCAAATAAACCATCAACCACAATCACAATCCCGCAAAAGTACAACTGCACAGCACAATCCACACATACCCTTCCAACCGACACAAGAAAAGCGAGCCCATTCACTCACTCATTCACAGATTCTTTCCATCCACAAGGTAAAAAGAAAGAAAAATACAAGCAAGACAACCAAAAGAAAAGAAGAAGAGGAAAAAGAAAGAAAAGAACCCTCAAATCCACAGAATGGGGATGCGATATAATCCAAGAAGGGGAAGGACGGACAACACCAACTTGGAATTGTATCTCTTCCCCTCCCCCCCAATCAAACTACTATAGTAAGATGAGATAGATAAACAATGAGCAACTTCTCACATCCCATCCCATCACATCACCTGACAACCTCACAGTAGACCTCACACGTAGTACATCCATATCCACATCCATATCCAT
>LLKJ01000458.1:0-21441 GCA_002242865.1 Clarireedia sp. CPB17
GGGGTCATGTGATGAGGGGAGGAGGTGGATGCACGTAAGAGGAAATTTTAGCGTGGGTGCGGGGTTGTAGTTTTGGTGGTGGGGGATGTTTCGCTCTTGAAGCTTCAACTTATTATTTTTGAACACAAACACGATACATCAATCACTCAACCACATAATTAACAATTACTAGATTCCGCAATTCTTACGACAAAACATGTCTATCTGTTCAACTAAACCAAGGTCTTGAGTTCTTTCAAACTTATCAATCGCGCCAAAGAAAAATATGGATTATGGGTGAAGCTCGATCTGCGCGGACTCGACGAGATCGAAGACGAAACAAAATAGAAGGCTACGGGTTGTGACGAACGTTATGAACATACATTTTGGAAGCAGAGCTGGAGGCTGTGGAGATTTCAGTATGTATTAATTGATGGCTGCGACAATTGATTCGACTTATTCTCGTTCCGTGGGGTTGGTTGTCGAGGACCTTGAAAATGGAAGAGGAGGATTGACAACAATTGTTCCTGGATCTCCGCCGGTCTGTGAGCTTATACGGTCTTTTTGAATGGTAGATTGAATTGGGATGAGCCAGTACTTCAGCACCAGCTGTTCGCGCACCACGACTGGATGTGACGACACGAAGAACAGAAACTAGAATACTGAATGAAGCAGGAAACGATTTCAGTGAGAGGAAGGATCATGGGAGCGACTAGACTTCGGGGGTCATTATTGGCGCGTTTGAACTACGATTCTATACTTCGGGCAAGGAAGGAAGTGATATACACATCATTTGGGTTTCCGTCCAACGACTTTTCGAACTCGGCTTGCAGACTTCGCATTCTGCTATGATACTCGAGGACTACCTGATGTCCAAGTCGCCATCTTCCCACCCGGCATCTCTCCACTAACCACCGTCTTGGCTTCCCAAAAAATGTTACAACTCCCCAGTCATAAACTGTGCTCTCCCCATACCAAAACTCCAGTCCTCCTTAGTATTCGCCGCTACCGAAATGATGAGATCCGTTCCAGGGACCTATACCGAGTCAGCCTATTTTCACTGGAGGCCAATCCTCCCCGCCCCCTTCTAGTTCCCGTTGCCATATCTATGTACTGTACGAACAAGCACGCCTCGACATCCAACAAAAAGGAAAGGAAGATATCCAAAACTCACCCCACATTCATCGCCCAACCTCTTTGCCAACTCCGCCATCGTAGCCTCTTTAACCTCCCTACTTCTCCCCTGCTGGAAGATCTGAATAAACACCAATTTCTCCGTCCTCTCGAATCCTAACCCCGTGTCCTCGCAGATCATCTCGTAGGGCTCGTGTTGTGTGATTATTTGGTATCTTTTGTGCACCACAGCTCGTTAGCTATCATGATATGATGCACAACTTAGAAAGCGAAATCAAGATATGATGGGAAAAGGTAAGTTAGGTAAAAGGGGATATGTGTTGTATGGAAGTTAATCAGTCCCACCTACCGATCTTGAGCAGGCGCGTTGAATTTCTCCAACATCACTTCCTGCACCACATCAGCCAACTTCTTGATCTCCTCTGGCGCGCGCACATTGCGGATAATGTCGATTTTCACGAGAGGCATGGTTCGGCGTTTTTTGTGTGGACTTGCTATTTTCCTTTGCAAAGAATGAGATGATGATAAGTGAAGCGAAGTTTAAGTGAAGTGACGTGAACTGTAGAAAGTTCTTCCAACTAACTAACTTATATACACTACACTACACTATTTCCACCTACCCACCCCCATCCCATAGCGAATTTAGGGACAGTCGAAACAACAGCTAAGATTCACAATTAAACATCTCCGTTGTCCTCTCAAAAATACTCTATACCCACCCTCTACCAAGTTCCCACTCACTACTGCAGCTGCTATTAGTCCCCATTCCGATTCTCGGAACGCATGACAAATGTATGAAAGAGCTTCTCCTCTGGAAGAAAAGCTGACTCAACTTTTTTTTTCAAAAAAAGATCTGAATACGTTGACAGTGGTCTTGAAGTATAAGGTGGGTAAGGTAAGGAACAGTGAGTGAGTGATTCGATATAGGTTAGTTAGGTGAGTGATGCTTTTACCGTACTGAGAGGTTAACTTGCAGTAAATGAATAAGGTTGTAGATTGATTTGGTGGTTTGATATTCAGAATATATTTAGCTCGGAACAGCACTTCTAGTGTGGGAGACTGACGTACTTGTATCCCAAAGCCTTGTATCAACTCCAGATTCGATTTTTCCTCATAGTATCACGAGTATTTCCATCCATCTAGAAGTGGGGTTCATTCAAAGTCATAGGTGGGATGGTCGGAGTAGAAGTGGAAATGTGTGTTTATTGTTCAGATAAAAAAATATCAGTGGTCTATCTATCCATGGATATATACTGTTTAACAGCCCAGCTAATCTGTTACTGTCTCTGCCTCGCTTCCTCATATCCGTATGCGTATTTACAAAGCCTCGATCGCCTGCTTTCCTCGCTTGCGCCCAACTCTCAAGGCATGAGCAAAAATGTATACTGTACAAGATAAAGATGCAGAATTAAGTAGCGCTCGTGGGCTTTTCCTGAGGTCTTCCTCTACCTCTCCCTCTCCCACCACCTGCTCCTCCGCCTCTAGCAGCAGAATCACCTCTCCCCCTACCGCCGCCACTACCGCCTCCTCTACCTCTTGACACGCCTTTTCCCCTTCCACCACCGCCACCGGATTTCGCACCACGAGATGAAGCTTCCTTAGCCGATGCTCTTGCCCGCGAAGCTTCTTCCTCTTGCGCACGCTTGCTTTCCTGATCCCACCACTCTTGGAATGCTTGTTCCTCCTGAATTTCCTGAAGACTCCTTTTAGCTACCGCTTCCTTGATGACTTCCTGCTCTCTTTGCTGCATGCCAATGATATCAGCCATGGATAACTGAAGTGATGGCTCGGCTTTCGCTGCCGGGGCTGTGTAAGTCTTGGAATGGGGAACTAATGGCGATGACTGGGAAGACGGCTGAGGAGCTGGTCTAGAGGGCCCGGGAGATGAAACCTTTTGCGGTGTAATCGCATTGCTACTATTGCTCCTTTGCTGGCCCGAAAATCGAGTATCTGGCGATGCGGTACGCCGCGAGACTAATGGTAAGTTTGTGGCCTTGGGTGCTGCGAGAGGAGACGCTGGTTTAGGCTCGGGGGTCAAAAGGTCCTTGAGATTCGTCCTAGAGCCCGGACTTGCTGTCTGCCAGGGCGAAGAGGATTTGCTCCTATCGGTTGAAGTCCTATCGGTTGAAGTCTCTGCCATAGCCTGCTGAAACGCTAGTTGTTGTTTCTTACGCTCCTTTTGAGATAGTTTAGGAGTTGACGCTTTCTTGTCTGCTTCATCTTTGGCTTTCTGGGCGGAAATACTCATCGAAAGATTGGAAGTCCGATTTGTTGATGCTTGAGCCATAATTTCCCTCATATCGAGCTTCATTGGAAGGTTAGGTGATGACCAGGTTTTTGTGGCGGATTTTGGGGTATCATAGGTATGTTCAATACCCAGGCCGACTGAGGCTGAAAGCTCCGTGGGTGAACCACCTTCCGCGATCTTTGGCGCTGAGTTCATCGGAGGAAACCTAGGAGTCGCTGGCCCACCGGGAGAAGCGGACGTAAGCTCAACAGCTGAATTTAGAGTAGGCAAACTGCCGATATCATCATCATCCATATCAAACATAAGATCTGCCGTGGAATCTTTCGGCCGTATACTGGGGCTGAAAGGTTCATTATCGACTGCCTTTGATTTTCTTCTGACCTTATCAGAACTAGGCGACGCAGGCAGATGATCCTCAAGGCTTCCGATGCGTGCCTTGAAAGATGAAGATACCCTATTGTCATCGTCCTTAAGATGAGACCGGAATACCATGTCTCGGACTCGTCGTCTCCGCTCCTCGTCGATTTCCTCAGCCAGCTCTGGGTACTGCTCGTGTAGTAGTAGCTCAGCACGACCACTTTTGGCAAATGGTAGACAATTCAGCTGGTTATCGCGAACGACTTCGTCAAGCTCAAGAAGTAGATCTTCGTCAAGATCACCAAGTAAACTGACCAGATTAGTAACAAGTACATAACTGGAACCGAGAAAATATTTAATTGAAATTGGAACTTACTGATTTTCAAGCATGGACTCTAGCTGCAAGCACATGTACTCAAGGCCAGCATCTTTGAGCTCCGTAATTGAACAAGGAGCCACAGCATTAACGAGATTGCATACATTCCTTGTATTGACTAGAAATGGTTAGTGTGAAATTCATTTATATACGAGCTAGAAGAGCAGGATTGAACGTACCAAATCGACCTAAGACCTGCTGGCAAATTTGGGACAACCGATCCATCATCAACTCATTCGCAACACTCATCACATCCATGACAAGATCAGAGAACTCATCGATATCAGCAGAAACAATGTCGTCAAACAGTTCTGGCCCCACATCGGCATAAATGTAGCGCACAACAAGCTCGAAGGTTTGTGGCGCAATGTGCTTGAGATCGATCCGCACAGGTTCCGAGCTGTCCTGTCGTCGACTAGCAAGCCATTGACCAGCGGCTCGACCATTGAAAAGGCCATCAAAGAAAGGGCAACGCTGACAAATGAGTGCACTGTGTACCGCCATCTCGGCACCATCAAGCTCAACAATAGCATCTCCATCGTCGAAAAATGATTCATCCTGAATAGCACCCTCTAAATCAAGATCAAGTCGTTTCTCGGGTTGGGTCATCAATCGCACAGCGGCTTCTAGCTTATTGATTTTCAAATGAGAGCATAACTTCATGAGCTCAATCCTGATCTGACGAAATCTGAAAGCCATAGTAGGGCATTGTCTCGTAAAATGCCATACATCCACGACCGTATCGGTGTAGAGATAGATAGCAAGATTGATAAGGGCGATAGGATCCAGGCTGTTGAATGTAATCCGTGTCTTTCCACTAACGCCCTTGTCGATGCTGAAAATTTCAGGTAGCGACGCCGAGCCGGTACGGGAGAATTCGACGAACGCCTTCCTTATCACAGGACTACGACCTGCAAGCATGAATCTGTGGATAGGAATCGCAACATCGGATACGGTACTACATAACTCAGCATCGTATTCCTCCTCCATATCTCGACCCATGAGCAACCGATTGACATCTGCTTCAAGGTCTGGGGACATTATGACCGCCCATTTTAGAGGCCCAACTGCTTCTCTCGGCAATGCCGGCTTCCAGAATCGTGGCGTCTCAGTATCTTCTTCCACGGATGGCTCTGAAGCTACCAGATCGCGTATGCTCAACAGTGGTGCGATATCCTCCCACAATGACTTGTCCTGTACCATCACTTGAGTTTTCGTCACATCGCAGTCCTTTCGAATTGCTACGTATACACCGAATGTCGTACTTCTGACAGCAGCCACCTTGGTAAGACCAGGTACTCGCTGGAACTTAAAATCTTTACGATTGTAATTCCTAATATCTGTGAATGCGTCCTTATTCTTCGCTCTTTTGACTCGCTGCCAGACTGCTCCAGCTTGGGTACAGACAATGACAGAACCATTTTCGGCAACACCTACAGACTTTATACCGTCCCAATTGCCTTTTCGCAAGGACCAAACTCGTTCCGGCTGAGATAGAGCATCCTTGATCTTTGCTGGATTGGTAGTGGAAGCTGCGACTTTCGTATCCTTCTTCCTGACGTTGAGAGTGAAAAGGTCTCCTCTACTAGAGATAGCAGCAATGGTATCTCCTCCAGATTCAATAGTCACAATGCGGTTGGTTTCAGAATCATATCTGGTGGTAAGCGATTTGCTTTGAAGATGATAATTCGTGAAGCTTTCATACAATGGAAACTTAACGATATTGTAGCCATAATTCGTAAACACGCACACTGTATGGTTAGCCAAAAGGCACGTAGTAGCACCATTGATAGCCGACACCTTCAAAATTGGTGCCTTGAACAAAGACGCCGCAACTTTGCGAGGGGTCAGCTGTGCTTCCAAAGATCGAGAGTCAGAGTCCATTAACCCTAGCTGGCCTTCGTTTTTGCCCCAGCAGAACAGAGATGTGGATGTGTGAGCAACCGAATGAATGGCAGACGCGGTGACACCAACTATAGTTTCCCTCTTCAATGGTCCGAAGATCTGTCGTGGAGTGGCACAGAATGGTTCCTCATCTTGCAAAGCAGGGCGAGGCAGATTGTAGCCAAGTTGTCCCCAAGTATTTGTTCCCCAACTGAAAATTTCGCCTTCAGCTGATACAGCCAAAGTGTGGTTTTGGCCTAGAGCAACCGTCATGATTTTCTTGCTAGCAAGACCACCTTGATCGACGGGCACGTAATTGAATTGCGTCGTTTCATCGCCCATTCCCAGTCTTCCTCCTGGTCCAAACCCGCACATGTAAAGGTTTGATTCCGGATCGGTAGTCAAAATTGCGCTGCTAAGCTTAGATAAAGTAACATCCTGAATGATGATAGGCTTGTTCTGGATCATTGAAGGAAGCTCCGAGATAGACTTGGGCGACTTGGTACTCGGCATATGCCCGGAACTTTCACTAGACTCCAAGTATTCTTGATAAAAGCGAAATAGTAGATGATCAGGGCGTTTCAAAACAATCTTCTCAGGATACTGTCGGTCATCCTGATCGCCAAAGCCCAACGAAAAGTTTTTGTTACTGCCAAAGGCGTATATTTCATCTCCATCGATACTTGTAAAGGCCGAATGTCCATTCGAGCTAGGAGCTATGTCCCCTTCATCGTCTTCATCCTGAGACTCCTCGTCAGACTCTTCAGTCTGTCGTCTCTCCTGCAGAGATCGCCTTGCAATCGTAGCATTGTATACATCGAATGGACTGTTGCCCTCACGATCCTTGACTTTGATGACAGATGAGTCAGGTTTAGCACCAGTATTTCCAGCTGCGCGATCTTTTGTATCCCGGTCTATGATTGCACGGGCAATAGTAATGTTGCCAAAATATAGTGCCCTGTGCAGTGCAGTCCATCCACTTTCCGTATCTTGTATATAAAGGTCGATCAAAGGATGCTCGATGAGTGACGTGGCAAAGCTTATCGCATTCATCGCAGTCGAGGAAGCAGCTCGGTGCAAAACGGTCAAACCAGCATAGTCCCTACTGTTCAGTTCCGCTCGACTAAGCGCATTCGCATTACCCCTGTTGCCACCCATGTTGACGGCCGGACTGGAAGCCTTGCGATTCTTCATGAATGTCTTTGGTGAAGTGCCGAACGCTCCTGGGCTCCCTACCTTATTTCCAAAGCTGTTCGAGAAAGTCGGTCCGCCACCATGGCCTTTCGATGTATTGTGCGATGTGTGACTGGCATTTGCCAGCAGGCGTCGGAATTTCTCGACGTCATCTTCGAGATAGTATTTCCAAAGAAGATTACTCATGTGTAGATAAGGTGGCGAGAAGGATATCTCCTGATCACTTCTAAACACCTAGCTGTGGCCTCGAAGGGACACGGCAATTTAAAGGTGTAATGAAGTGCAGGAAGATTCCTGGAAACAGAGGGAATCCGATGGAGTTTCTGGTCGAGGTCTGCCAGGCGTTGAAAGCTGTTCGACGTCGTAATGTAGTTCGGGGAATGAGAAGCGGGGCTTTGTGCGATTGCCGGTGTGCGAAAGAGCTTGATTTTTCGATTCTTTAATGTTTATCGACCAAAACTGAGTAGATTCCGTGTTTCCCGTTGACAGTTTGTAGCGAAATTGATCCTGCCGTCAGTTGTATTTGAAAGCGTTGAGTCACTATCGATGAGAATGGGAATTGAAATGTATTGCATAAGTGAAGCTCGTTCCCTTCCCTTGTGCGATATTGCATGGGCCAATCACAGCCCTGGTTAAGGCCATGCCCGCAGAAGATTTGACGAGACTTACTGTTAGGAGGTAGACGTTTGCCAGTTATCCCTCACGACCTACTTTAAATCAATGCTGGAGAACATTTTGTTACTTCATGGAAACATACTCGGCTTGAGAGGTAGGAAGCAACGTGATGCTCGAGGTCAAAGGAATAATGCTGTCCTCTTTATAGATCCGTGCTCCAGCGGCAGCCCTCAAACCCATCCCCGAGCGGTGTAGGGTTCCACCTTTTCATGCAGTGTTCTTAACCAGGCCAGGTACATGTGATAATGCCGGTGATTATCCTCAGATACTACTTGGATTTTACAGATGTTAGATATGAGAAAGAGTCTGGACACGCTGCAAAGTCTCGTAGAAATCACACCCTGTTCTTCGAGCATGTGCTCTTACAGTTTGCGGCATGCTCGCTACTGTACACTACTGTTCACTACTGTTCATTTTCTTGACGTCTAAACTTTCTTGAGAGTTAGCGGACCAAGCCTCCTCCTGCTTAGTCTACTATATCTACCGTATTATCATGAACTCGGCACCATTACAGACTTGGAGCTCTGTGGCAAGCATGCCCAGAACTGTCTTCGTCGCGTTTGACACGCACGAGTCCTCCTCTCGCAGATTCTGTAGGGATATTGTGAGTGGTAGTCTAAAAGACCTCAAGGTTGGATATCAGATCCACAGTGCTCCCTGTGCTCAGTGGGCGTTCCTTCATCGGTGCCTTACGCTTTCTTCTATTCATATGGTTACATCCCCTCTGCATCACTTTGTCGTTTCCATCTCACTGTCCATCACTCCTTCTTCCTCAATATCTTGCCTCCTTGCACCCCAGAAACCTCTCCCATAACTAACCAAAATCTCCTCTCCTTTTTTAATGCCCTTCCACTTCCCTTTCGGAGATTTTCCATTCCTCTCCTCCAGGACCCAAACACCCATTCCTCTCTCACCCCGCGCTACGTCCCATATCTCTTTGAACTCAGCGTTTGGTTTCTCCCCTACCCCTCTGTAATCATTAATGAATCTTGCTTCATTGCCCTTTTTGGCCGCATCGATACCTATTCCATGATCCCTGTCGAGGCTTAAATCATAATCCGAGTCTGCATGCGGATCTATTTTGAACTTCGGATTTGGGGCGTGAAGATCTCCAATGTATTGGAGTATGAATGTGCCCGGTTTTAGATCTTTCGCAGCAAAGAGGCCACATTGGCCATTTGCAGGGTGAGTAGGAACTGCGATAGGAGTAATTCTGACAAGCGCTGATGCTCCCCTAGGGCTATTTGCAGGAATCGGCGTGGAGTCTTTGAACGAGGTGCGAAGAACAGATAGATGGTCCAGTGTCAGGGTAGGTGAGTAAGAAGGTGTAGTAAGATACTTGATGTTGACAGGCCAATTCTTAGGGGCAGGTTGGGATGGTGCCATTGCTCAATTCCTAGCCGTATGCCATATATACAAAGCCACTGAGGTATTGTACAGCCCTGAGAGGAACAATCTCAGATGTAAGCCCTCCCCAGCAAAGACTTAGTTGCACGGGAAGTATTTAAGAAAAGCTTTCTTCTTCTTCCAACCTTGTTCCTATCCTCTAGAAAGCAGCATCACTAGATCTCCTCAGGAGACATGGTGAAAAGCTCAAGAAGAGAGTGAAATATCTCAAACAAATAGTATGGGATATATTTGCTGGCCTGCAGTCTCCAAGATCGATTTTACGACCAACGTTTCCAGAAATCTAGAGCTGGTTACCGCTCAAAAGAACCTCAAATAGATAAAGGCGAAGCGTAAATCAGCTAGCTGATCTAAGTGTTTGGCATCGACACAAACAATTCAAAGCCACAGATATGATGTGGTTAAGGACGTATGTTATGCTGAGAGAAAGGGGAGAATATTTTCATGAGCAACTCTAGATGCATTCGTGAAATTTAAGATGCCAAGTCTTCCTTAGTCATATCTAGCAAAATTCATTCCACCCCGCATTTTCTCCCAGCACAATGACGAGCATTAGGGCCAACCCTGCGAACAGATGGTCTTTGTGTCTGCGAGCGAAAAGGCCCCATGAAAGTAAGATGGGATTCTGCATGATTGGACAGACAATCCCATAATTTTACAGCGTCTCAAACAGGTTTTTGTTGTGATGTGGACATGATCTACTCGTCGATAGCTGGTTTTGCTTGAAAACAGATGGTTTTGTTTGTGACAATGAGGTCATTGGCTAATAGGATGCTACGCCACATTTTTTCTCCCGTTTGAAGTAGAAAGGAAGAGGATATAAATTCACCGCCACATTCCGTCTTTGTAGGTTTCTTTGAAATGTAAGATACGACTCCATTCTCAATTGCACAATTCGAATATAATCAAAATCAGAGACACAAACGAAATCTACCGAACAACCTTTATAATATTACCGAAAGATCGCCAGGCAGTATGTCTTCGATAATCGAGTCTCTCGGAGACCTCGTGAACGCAGTCTTTCATACCATCACGGCCTTGATTGGGTCTGTCGTGGCGGTCCTGCGCTCGTTCGTTGATGCTATCCTCGGAGTGTTCCAAGGATTCTTTCACCTGATTGGTTCTACTCTCTCAGGTTTGGTCCATACCTTCGAAGGACTTTCAAAGTTCTTGATCAGTAAGTCAAAACCTTCTCAAAGTGTGGGAGGAAGGGAGAAATTCGGAGGAATCTGACCAATGTGCAATGTAATAGGCAACATAGTCGTGGTCGGGGCACTTGTGACTGGTGCTTTCCTTTATTCCGTATATCAAAAACGCAATGGCAAGCCGGTGACAGCAGCTCCAGCTAAAAAGACTTCTTGAGCTGTGGCACGCAAGTTAGCCGTATGCCACGAATAACCGACAAGGAGGGCCAGGAGATTCATATTGGGCAGGAAGCTGCATATGAACGCAGGAAATGGATCTGCGTATGTAATCGAAACTTGGGACTAGGGCCGTGGATTTGGGATGGTGCTTTGGAGATACCATAATAGCAAATAATGCAATTCAGTGGAACGTTGATACCGAGTGCTCAATGCCGAGATTGGGCTACAGAAACTTTGTGCTGAAGTGTGCTTCATCTTACATGGCTTGTGACGTACTCTCTCAAAAAGTTAAGCTTCGGTCAGATCGCATTGCGGACGTTGAGTGACACCGCTGATACAAGTTCTCTGTGTTGCACTAGCACGGAGGTGTTGCTGACGGTCGGGCAAGAAGCAGTCCAAGCCATTTCTTTGCGCCAGCGCACACTATCAGCGCCTCGATTCAAAAGCTATCGAGCATAGATATGTAGTCAATCTGTTGTGAATCTAGTGTTCGTTCCTTCGGAGCCGAGTCCCGAGACTGCATCGTACTGTACCAAGCGAGAAGTATCCGCCAGTTTACACATGTACCAGCTGACTCTTCGGCAACTATATTCGACTGACTCAACTCATTCACCAGATTAGTCTCAGTAACAGCTAGATCGCTTCGTCGACGCGAATGGCGGCATCTTTAGCAAAAGAGCATACGCAATTCGGCGCTGCTGCCAAGAAGGCTTGATCGAGATAGCAACGGGAGTTCAGCAGATCACTGGGACTAAATTTTAGACTCTACGGCAGTACAGCCATAGCACAGGCCTAGATACCAGGGAAGCACGGCAGAGGCATGAAGACAGCTCTTGGCAGTTTCGACTCCACGTGGAATCGGAGGTTCTGCAAACGATCGGCAATTGCTTTGCAGATTCAGGGTCTTTCGCAATGGAGGTCCTCTCGAAAGCAAAAGAGCAAGCAGTCCTTCGCAAAATAAGGTCGCTGACTCCCCAAACAAACCCTTCTCCTACGGGACGGAGAGAGCACGTGATTGAATGAGGGATTTATTTCATTGGCCGGAAAAGAAGGATTGCATCTACATATTGGCGGTGAGATTCTGTACAAGACGAAAGTATCGAAGTTCGTCCAGATTGTCCTTGTCATCGAGCGTGGGGTCCTCAGATATCCCATGGGGAAGGTGCTGGAGATGGTGCGTCTGCATTAGTTTGAGCATAGAATCGAGATTTTGAGTTGAGTCGGTAGCGCGACTTGCGCAAAACATTATCGTAGCCTTGTAGGACATTGGATGGACATTACTTAGATAGGAGAAATGCGTTCTTCTCAGTTGTTGGCTCGAAGGATGGAGCGCCGCTTACCATATCATGCTCGTAATTGGAGACTTCCGCTCCGGATTATTGTCGAGACCTTACGATGAGCAGATGATCAGATTACACCTATCGCGCCGGATCACCACCAAATTTGGAAAATCGTGGCGACAGGGAATCCGAAGGCCAATGGAAAGAAAAGCCTACCACATCAAGCGGGCTATGACGGCGATGGCGAAGCAAGATATCTTGCCCAGAAAATATTTCGATCATATGTTGATTCAGTGGGGTTGAAATCTCCAAAGTGCTGTCCCGGCGTCCGCTAAACGCTCTTCCAACCCCCCTGTGATCTCCAACAAACATCTTTTTGGCTGTAGCTACGCATGCTGCATGAACTTTCCTCACATAGAGTACACAGGGGCCCTATCTCGTCGCACTAGAGCAATTGTGTTGGAGACGGCTTGTATGGAGCAACTTACATTGTGGTCACTTCTGCATTCCCATGACAATTCGCGGTTTCCATCACGACTGCCAAGTGTACTTGCGTATAGAGGTACTTCGTACATCTGGTAACATCTCGGGAGATGGACCGTCGATCTTTGTTCAAATTAGCATATCAGCACGAATCTCGAATGGTGCTTAGAATGACTGCACTCGTTGTATGCAGATACACTGTACTGTACATACCCCCCATATGCATGGCGCTGTTGCATCTTCATCGACCTACCAAGTTCCAACAGATTTGTGCATTATGGTCTTACCGTGGACAAGGATGCTGCGTGAAGACTTTTAACGTGTGCGACCTGAATCTTGGGGAAATGACCCTTATTGATACCTGCTAGAGAGGTAGAGAGGTAGATAGGTTGGCGGTAGGCGGGGGGCTGAGTCGCCGTTGTCGGGTACAGGATACATTGCTTGCATTCCCACGGCGTGCGTAAGAAGTGCAAAGGACATGTTGCAAATCCACACATGGTGATTTGACCGGACATTCGATGCTTGAATCTGCTACCTTCTTGGTGGTTCTTTTCTGCAACTCCTTTAGTCCGTCCGCCGCTCTTCTCCTCACTTCATCGATGACAAGTACTGCGAATTTGATAACACTCCCCACGTCTAGCTACAGAACGCTCGGATCTGCACACCATTCATAGTTTAAGTACTTGTGCAATCGTCAGGATATCCCACAGTCAGGAGTAGTAGTACAGAGTAGGAAACAAAAGTAAACGAAACAAGTGTGCTTGTCGAGTCCCACCCGCGGGTCTGACACCAGATACCGGTACGGTACCTCTTCCTAGCTGTACATCTCCCATCCTTTTTAGACCTCGGTCCTGACCATTTGAGCATGGCTGTAAGGGCATGTTCCGTAAGATGAGACACAGATCAGAATAGCGGACATGCATATGGCAACGAGTATGAATCGTACGAAGTACAAACAAGACAAATGTCGTTATTCTCCCTCTGTACTCAGCATGCCTTTCACTTGGTCAAAGTGCCCCGGCAAGTAGAGTAGCTAGAGCATCGGTGATGGTGATGGCGATGGCGAGTGTGATATTTCAACTCTCGTACATAATAAGTCATACAGCCACCGTCTACTTACTGTACTAGATGGGTACCTCGTATGTACTCGTCTCGTAACAGTCCGTTTTCCAAGATCCAACGGCCAACAAAAATCGAACAGCTTCGCTTCGACCACCACAAGACTTGCCCTAGAATCTACCAATCACCATTGAGACATGTGAAGCACTTCTCGGCCACCGTAATCCTCATATAATTCGAAAACACCGCCCACTTGTTTCTCCCACTTGCTCAACTCTCATCTTCTCCGAACAAAGAGAAATACCATACATTTTGGTCGCCCAAAACCGGCATCGGTGTCCCGCTATCTTAAGCCGGCACCGTACGGTGCGAGGCTCTGCCATTGTAACATTCTAAAAATCTCCTCTCTTCATTCTCGCATTATTTCAGGCGTTGGAAAAAAACCAATTCTTATATTCGGAGTCAAAGATATACCAGGAAGCGGCATTTTACTTTTTACGGAAATATACTTGAGCACTTCAACATTTTCGCTCTTAACTTTTATTCATTCGACTCGATTTTATCGACTCTGCAGCTCACTGCAGCTGCATACAATCAAAGCTCTTATCATCTTGAAGGTGGTTTCCTTCCTCCGTCTCGTTGTCAGTGACGACGAACTGGGTGAAAGTCGTCCGATCCCAACCTTATCCAAACAACATCACTCAGCCTCACCTTACCACGACACATTATGTTGATTGAAGGAGAGAAATGGGCCTGTGATGCCTGCGTCAGGGGTCATCGTGTTAGCAACTGCCAACATTCCGAACGACCTCTGCAGCATATTAACAAAAAGGTATATGAATTGTATTACCTCTAAGCCTCTTTTACTAAATACCTTCAGGGGCGTCCAGTCTCACAATGTACTCACTGTAGGACGATGCGGAAATCCAGATCTGCACATGTCCGATGCGATTGTGGTGGCCTGAAGGGGCACTCTAAAGGAGCCTGTCCAAACGATGGAGATACACAGGGTGAGCGTCCATGGGATACTACAGGCATAACAACCACAGTTTCTGATATCCATGTAGCAGACAACTGTTGTTGTAGCCACGGTTCCCGTTGCACTTGCGCCGTGAAAAAAGAACATCTGGATCCGGTACCTGAATCCGACTCTGACGAAGGTTCTTCCAACACAATCCCAACACCCGATGAAACACCAATACCTATCATTCCCGCAGCAAAGCCACGCAGACCCCGTGCACACACTGCTCAGTCCGAGAACAACCTGACCATATTCACCAACGGCCATCATAAGCCTATACATAAGCACAACAACATGGCCCACAAATGTGGTATGCCATACGTCGTACCCAGAGCACACTCGATTCATGGCCAATCTCCATCATCGTTCGCTAACCGATCTGTTGATAACTTACCCCATACCAGTACGATTGATGCGTTGCACAGCGAATCACAGATCAAGGACTCAATTGTTAGCGCTCAGCAGGAACAACGCATGGTGAAGTCGGAGCATGCATCACCATTACTCAATTCAACCACAACTCTTGACCAATTGAATGGCCAGCTCCCTCCTCTTGACATATCCAATCTCCCTACCGACTACAACAATTTCTATTCTTTCGATGCCTATGGTGGAGCAGTTCCAGAACTGGAGCAGCCAATGTTTTCCGCTGGCATGAGCGCCGCATCTATCGATTGGTCACTCTACGACGGTCTTGATTTCAACAATGACAACTTCGCTGCATCATCATATAGTCAAGCCGCATCCTTCAATGGGTTTGATTTTTCTAGTATCGACCAACCAGCTCTGACAACAACCTCAACTTCTGGGGAAATCTCTGAAGTAGAAGATTTTTGTGGTGTCGCAGACAATGTTCCCTCTTTGTCTAACTTGGCTAACGGTAATCAATATGGATCTGATATTGACACATCGGACTTTGGTGGTGACGTGGACAGCTATCGATTGAGCACTGCATCGTCTTACATTGGTGTACCGCAAATGCAGATGCTTGCAAGCAATGACATTGATGGACTTGGCATGGATGACTTTATGAAGGGAGCCCCAACCAGATTCATACCCGCTGCGCCACCTACCGAGAGCATGACTATGCCTACCTACCCGCCCGACATGAAAAATAGTCAACCCCTCTGTTTCGACAACGACAACAACTTTCCTCTGCCCATCACGGAGAACACGACCGAATCTTTTTGGATAAACGATTTTACGGCTGCAAGTACTATCGGGGCCAACACTGAGAATGAGAGACGCGGAAGTAACATTTGGATTCAATAACACAAGTGGAAAGGCAATCGGCCTTTGAGCGAGCCCCTAATTCATTTAGAGATCTTTACCGATGACTTATGACACTTCGACATAATGATACAGATTGGCGGTAACAGATTGCACGCAAAGTGCACCAGCGTCTTGTTGGATGGAAATTTATGATAGATATTTCTGTGTGAATATTGGAATACGACTTACATGACCAGATGTATCATCGTGCATTTTGATTTATGACATTGCCGTAAGCTGCTCATTTGCGAAAGGGCACCACCTTTTATATGTTTAGCCGTCCGCAAATTAATCCTTCGCGTGGCACCCATGCTACAGACTGCACGCCGAAGAGTTCCGCCGAAAGCGTGCGAATACGAGCTACACTGTACCATATGCATGCCTCGTCTCATCACTGTGCTTCACGCAATGTTACCATGAGCGAGTATCCTGCCCTGCTGATAGACTAGACAGTGCTGGCTGTGATCGCCCCATCACAACGAACAAGTTGACTCCGGCATTAGTGAAAGATGATCATGTGAGGTCAGAAACTTGGGAAGTTTCTCCATAACACTGGGTAGAACGTTCATGCAACCAAGCATTTTCGAAGTGCCGGTGACTTCGGAGGCCACCTTTTAACGATTTCTTATTCGACATATCCAAACCCGGCTCCTCGGTGGTAAGGTTAACTGTAGTTGCGTGCTGTAAGATTGGTGCAATTCGAGAGATCCCCTATGGTATTTGCCGTGTTATTTCAAGATTCATGCTTCAACAGTAACGGAGGAGGGGGGATGGGATAAATATCTTCCAGTCAATTCTTCCCTCTCGGTCTTTTGAAACATTTCCCCGAGACTCGCATAGGTAGAAAGATAAAAGCACCACGACGCGATACAAATCAGAAGTCGGCCTGCTGCCAAGACCAACACGTCCTATTAATACTGCTCGAAGAGAAGATATTATAACCCCGCCAGCTGAACGTTACATTCGGTTCTCTACGTATTTCCGCTTCAATGCTAACGTAAAGTTGCATCGTCAGGATTTACATCGCATGATGAGGAATGGGCAGCTTGAACGGAACAATAACTATCCAGTTCCGGCAAAATGAAAACCTAGGGATCCTCTTTTCGGCCGGCAAAAAGCCATGGGAAGTCGAAAACCAGGGTTTCTTCTATGTTGAGGGACTCGGCATTTCGTTGGTATGTTTAGGCTTAACTCATGCATACACAAGATACTGCAAGTGATCAAATGCGGCGAACTTCAATCGTGTGTGTCGGAGGGAGGATGGGCGGGATGCATATGCTCGTCTCCAGACGAATTCACTCGAGTATGTGTGCAATGGACAGGGCAGCATGGAAGCCGTCCAATCACGGCGGGATAGGAGCAGAGGACGAGAGCACGAGAGGGACATCATCTTCAAAGCCTCCAGACTTTTCTGCAAGGGCACCCGAGAGCTTACAGGGGAGCTTTCTCGTCTTGTAGAAGGTTGTCCGTGGGAGCAGTGCGCGGGAGCGTACGGATATAGCCCTCTTCTCTATCATAAAGTAGATATTGCACCGCACCGCCCAGCATCGTACTGGGCCGTAGTGACTGACTGACTGTATGTAGGCTGTAAGTCTGATATTCCATGAAAACCTCCGCGGTATCCCGGTGTTATATTTGTTTCCAGATTCAGCACTGCTCGACTCGTTCCCTGCTCCCCCTGTTCCCCCACATTTCCACTTTTGTAGCTCCCCCCTCCTTTCTTTAAGTAGAAACGTTATATCAAGAGAGAAAGACGACCCGGTCTTACTGTTTGCTCTTGCCACAACACTCCTCAGACTTAACATGAACTCGAAAGGGTCGGGAACGAATGAAACAGATGGGCAAGTAAAGAAATGGTAGGTGGCCTTCGTATAATGGAAATGCTTCCTCCTCCGGTGCTACAACGGCAACAAACCCAGACCTGCGCACTCAAGCTAACGGATGATAGGTTGTCTAATTCTCCGAGTCTTTGGATGTTTTGATTTCGGAGTGGTACAAACAAGGCATGGTGAAACGAGTATCTCTTAACTGCATCTCTTGACTCTTGACGCTTGAGGTTTCGAGGCCTGACTCTCCGAGTCTTTGCGGATCTCTTCAAATTGATTGACTTTCCACCACACACCTGCATCTGTTCGCTATTCCGCGTCGACTTCCTTTTCTTATTTTGGAGAAGGTTCCTGTTGGAGGGGACGGGACGGACGGGGCTTCAGCAAACAGCCATCATCGCATCGGAGCCTTAAATCGCCGAAGTTTGGGATGATACTATTACCAACCAAGTCTAGTTAGCACTAAGCAAGTATAGCTTTCCTTCTTTCCCCCCACGCCTATTGGCAGATTAGCCGTGTCCTCTCAAATACCTGGTTGTCAGCCTGTGGATCTCCCAGCTTCTTCTAACTTTGTACAGCATCTCGGGTCACAGTTCTTCCATACCGAAAATTCCATATTCATCCTCCATCTCGAAAGCGACCATCAACAACTTTCGATCGTTGCACAGGACGCATCATTGCTGCGACTCAAAAGGCGACAAGTTATCCTGGGTCGCGTACCTTCTCTGTATACGAAACCCTTACAAGTAAGTTCATCGAGCCAAAGTTGACTGCATGAAAATGTCGCAACTATGTGCATTCTGCAGCAACCTCTGCCGCAACTACCTTAAAAGCCAGAATTCGACTGACATATTGAGACGGAAAGCATAAAAACCCAATTTTAGATATACGCCCATGACGGCTTGCTAGGAAAATGAATCACAACGACGCGCCGACAATGCAGTCGTATCCCTCCCCAACCGCGAACGCCGCCGATTCTGGTGCTGGTCCCTTCTATGGACAACCGTCGAGTCAACATCAACAAGGATTGACCAACCAAGATGAACTACAACTGGCTGCACAATTATCGCGTACTCTGGCTCCGAATATGAATGTGGGACCGGGAGGAATGAATGAAAATCAAGATCCGAGAGCTCCAGGAAATATGAACCATCAGTACCAGCCAGACCATCAACCTCATGGAGGACACCCGCAGATGAGCCAAAGCCAAATGGATATGGGCGGTCCATATGATAATTCGGACGGTTCAATTGCAGCAAGAAAGAGATCCAAAGTCTCTAGAGCATGCGACGAATGCCGGCGCAAGAAGATTAGGTGCGATGCAACGGGAGATGGTAGCGACGAACAGTGTGCAAATTGCCGACGAGTAGGAACCACTTGTCAGTTTAGCAGGCAGCCAATGAAGCGAGGTCCAAGCAAAGGGTAAGCCAAAGTCCCTTGAGAATAATTCTTCCAGCAAATTTGCAAGTGAAAAGACTGATTGACAAAGTGATAGTTATATCAAAGAGCTTGCGGATCGCATCAATACTTTAGAGGGAGCAATGCAGTCAAGCGATTTGCCAGTCGGTTCCTACCCACCACCGCAGGACAGTCCTTTGCAAAGAAGACCATCAGAAGAATTCTCTCCTACCCCGAATCCTGAACATCTTGTTCGTAAACGAGGTTACTCTTCGATTTCTGGTAGCGCTGGCGAATCAAATTCTCCATACCCTCCACCACGTTCAGCTTCAAATTGGGCTCCTCAAGATCAGCCACGGCCCACGAATCAACCTACCCCCAGCTTTGCAGCTCAACAAATTGTTCCGATTCCACTCCCTAGAGACACCAACTACTCGCCAACCAATATGGCCTCCCATCAGCAGTGGGCGAATGCACCTGATTACACTCAAAATAGCTCCCTCGATGCGGTCGCTCACCTTGCCCAATCTCATAACGACCAGCCTATAGAATGGGATGAAAGCGTTGTTGACAGGTATGGATAGCCGCAGCTTAACATACTACTATGCGCTCCAACTAATATTACCTAGCTACTATAAATATATACACAACACATACCCTTTACTTTCTCTAACCAAAGCGAGACTAAGCTCAAGATTAGCAGCCTGTCCTGGACCGGTCAGAGACGCATTCTTCGAGGCTTTGTATGCTGCCATTAGATCCTTCCCAAGCGCAACACCACTTGAACCACGCAATACTAAACAAGCAATCAACCTCATGACCACGGCGCTATATGATAATCCATCGGTTCGCTCCCCAGCTACTAATCTTATATATCTTCAGACCATGATGCTATTAGCTATCGAGGCTGGGAATCGTCCATGCGACCTTTCACGTGAGGATGCTACTCATACACCTTCTCCGTGGCTGGGAACTTCGGTTAGTTTCGCATACTCCATGAGATTACACATACACAAAACCCTCGACAAGTCGAATAATGACCCGGATTCCGATGACAAGCTTGCGCGACGCGTTTGGTGGAGTTTGATTGTCATGGATAGATGGCAAGCTGCGATCACGACCAGCCCAGTACTCATTCCAGAAACAACAGCACAGATATATTCCGAAGATCGTCCTGTGTTGGGCGAGGCGTTCTATTTCCTAGCTCGTAAGTTTGATCTATCTGTTTCCTTCCACTTTTATTAACGCCACAGGTCTCTCAATCATAATCGGAAGCATCGCCGCCGTCTCGCTCGCCTCCTCCGATCTCCCACCCCTAACCATCCACCGCGCAACCTACAGCCATCTCCTCAAAGGCCAACTCGAACTCTGGCGCCACGAATTCAGCGACAGTTTCATCCTCCCCTCGGATTCCCCCGTCGTCCATCTCAGCTACTGGTACGCCTTCATCCAAGTCCGTCTCCCCAGCCCCGAGGACGAACAAATCGACCTCGCCAAAGCTGTCTACCACCTCGCGTCTCAGATGTCCTTTCACCCGGATCTGCGATCGCCGTTCCTGCACCATTTCAAACTCGTCGCTGCGCGCACACTGCCGCTGCTGCAGCAACATGAGAAGACGAAGAAGGATGCTGAGTATGCGTTGTCCATCCTGCTGGATCAGAGAGTTGCGGCGAGTCCGTGGGATCCACAGATTAGGGATTTGTTGGGGAAGAGGAGGCCTTCGGATGCGGGTGCTGCCGCTGGTGCGGGGGGCGTAGGCGTGCAGAAACAGGATGATAATCAGAATATGATTACGGCAGCGAATCAGGGGTTGCAACGGCTGGCGGATTTAGCCACGGCTTCCACGGAGGATAGGGATTCGAATGCTAATGCTAATGCTACGACTGGTGCTAGCGCCAGCGGTGCAACGCCTTTGGAAGGGGCGCCGAGGAAGGATGGAGAAGCTACTGCTACTCCTACTCCTGCTACAGGACAAAGCTTCAATGGCAAAGCATAAGAAGCCGGGCGTTGGGAGATATTAAGGATTGATGGATGGATCGGTTGGAAGCATATTGTAGCGAATCTATGGAGTAGTTCGGTGGACGGTGTTCTTACTTTTTTTGGTGTATGAATTATTTACTCATGTGGATTTATACCCTTATAGTTTTTCTGCTATGCTATATGCTTTTTTTTTTTTTTCGTTCGTTCGTTCATTGGTGGTTTTCTTTCTCTCTTGGACTCTTACTCTCGCTCGATATATGGAGTGTCTTATCCTTCCATACTATGCTCACGGTAGGGAAGGAAGAGATGTTAAGAGAGGAGAAGAGAAGAGAACGGTCAATGAAGCATTGTCTATTTGTTTGCTTGTGGATGCATTCATGGCATAGGTGGGAGGACAGAACTTTCGATTTTCGCAAAGGCGTTTGATGAATTCTTTTTTTTTTTTTTTTTTTTTTTTTTTTTTTTTTTTTTTTTTTTTTTTTTTTGTTTTTTTGTTTTTTTTTT